>APFE030192341.1:0-15176 GCA_000404065.3 Pinus taeda
TGTGTGTGGTGGAATATGTTAAAACTACCTATGCACGCATTTGTGTGGAAATGGATTTTAACGTCGGCTTCTCAGCTAAAATAAATCTAACAAGACTATGTGTGAAACCAGAAACTCCATTATGAAAGTGTCCTCTTCAAATGTCGATCTTGCTTTGAGACAGACCATCTAGCCAAAAATTGCTCAAAAGTCTCGAAAAATTTTGCTAGAAAAAACCACCATAGATCTGCATAATGGGAAGGAAAGGAGCACAAAAAAAAAAAACTGCATTGTTATTTAATAACTATGAATAATAAATTAAATTTAATGTATTATAAATAATTATTCTATTAACTTGAAAAAAACACAAAAATTGGCATAACTCATCGCTATCAAATAAATACGTCTTATCTGATTTAATAACTATATATAACCATTTATATATAGTCGGGCGAAAAGTTGAAGTCTATTCTGAAAATGTCCTTTTCACTCTTGAGGACTCTGTCGTCCTTCCATTCACCAAGAATATCACATGGAGTTAACAAAAGTCAAATTAGAGAGTTAAACTTGAGTATATCTTTATTAACAAATTCAAATTATTTAATTAAATTAAATTTTATTTTTATTTTAGAATTAAAAATAAATTAATTGAAATATTAGAATAATCTCATTTTACTAAATACTTAAAATTTAATTATCAATTAATAAATAACTAGCTGAAAATCATCTAACTGACAATAAACTGATAATAAACCACATCACACTTATTAACTCACAACTAACTCAAAGTACGGCACCTATTAACTCACAACTAACTCAAGTATCATCTATAGGACTAAATTAAAAATTGCCTCAAAACACAAGCCCCATTCCTTGGGGCAGAGTGTATAAAAGGGCTTAGGGTATCAATTCACATAGAATATCAGTTTAGGAGGAGGATAATGCAAGTTTGCATGCGCTCATCTCTGTGCTTTTTTTTTATTATACTCACCATTCCCTGTAGCCCATCATTATGCCTCCTACTTCAAACATGATTTCCTTGCTACCGGATGATCTGCTCTGCCCTATCCTTTCCAGAATTCCAGTAAAAGAGGCAATCCGATGCTCCATTCTCTCCAAGAGATGGAGATTTCTTTACACCCAAATCTTCCAAATCACTCTATCCCCCTATCCTCTGTTGGGCCCTGTCACTCCTGATCCACTCTCCATCGCAAAAGTGGAGAATATAATCTCCAATATTCTACTTTTGCATTCATCGGATCTGGAGGCATTTCATTTATCCGACGACATTAGCGAATTGGACCATGGCATTGATCGCCAGTGGCGATTTAACCGCCCAAGCATATCAAAATGGGTGCAGTACGCAGCACGGAAGAATGTCCAACGCCTCACTTTGCGTGATTCCCCTGTAAGTGAAATCCCACCTCCTGCCCTCTTCTCCTGCAATTTTCTTACTGAGCTCACACTTTTTCACTACAATCTCTCCCATCTCCCCACCGATTTCTCTGGATTCAGCCATCTCATTACTTGCAACTTGCATAATATTGAAATCACAGATGACTCCTTAGCCTGTTTTATTTCCCTTTGCCCACTGTTGCAAAATCTGAAGTTAAAGGGCTGTAAAGGGCTGTGGAAACCTGTCATCTCTGCTCCCAACGTGATACATTTAGATGTGGATAACGTGATACATTTAGATGTGGATTATGAGATGGAGATTTTAACTGTCAATTGCCCCAAACTTATAACTATGAAAGCGTTCATGATAGAAGATCTAAGAGCGAACGGGGTGTTGTTTCATGAGTTTTCCTATTTTGTATCTGATCTTAAAATGCAGCAGCCTGGCTCTAATTTGATCAAATTGTCAATGGAATTGTGTCAAAGGGAGTCAAACGATTTCTCGGCAGAGAGATTTCTTGGGATAGTGGGGAGTTTCAAAACTTTGAAGGAACTTGAGATTGGCGTTGGGTCAGTTGAAGGGGAGCTTGAGATTGGCGTTCCTTTCTACAAGCTACTCCAGAGGCTTCCCAATCTCGAAGGTTTGGAGATTCGCGGCACGTCTATTCGGGTAAGGAACTCATTTTTATGCTAATTTCTCCAAATTCTTATTTTCATTATACATGAGCAATGCATATGCCAATGGTTAAAGCCTTGCTTCCCATGGTATGATGACAATATGTAGTCCAATGCTGTGCTCGTTATTTATGTGTTGTGTATTAATGTGCATCGTGGGTGTGCATCAGCAAGGGCTAGATAATTCCTCTTTGTATTTGTTTGTTGGAAAAATCTCATCTAGGGCAAAGTTGACTAATATCCTTTTCTAATTTAATGCAGGAGCTAGTCAGAGATCAGGCACCATCACATTTAAGCTCTCTGCTGGTTAATCTTCAAATTATAGGGGTAGATTTAGTTGAATTAGATGAAAACGAAATCGCCGTTTTAGGTTGCTTGCTTCAGAGCACTCCTGCTCTTAAAATTATGGACTTCAGCTTACCAGAGGAATATTGGGAGACACAGTATACAAAGTTTTTGGAAAGGATACTGGAATTTAGGAGAGCTTCCACGCAGGCAAGGATATGCAAAGACTGGTTGTATAGGAGCGCCCCCGCTCAAAGATACTCGCTTCTATAACCGCTGATTAAACATTGATATAGGAAGATAGATATATTTTACAGTGTTCAAATGTATTTCAGAGGAATTTTGTCTCGAGGTTTATTGTTTGAACAATTGATGGTATTCACGGTTAAACACCGTGGGCATTAATTCTAAAACAAATTTGTTGTCGTTCTTCCTCCTAAGGTATTAGATGAGAGATCTGGGGTTCCAGCTTGTGTTAGACTGAGGTGCCAGCTTGTATTAGACTGAGGGCAAAGTTGAGGAGATCATATTTCTCATTCAGGTCAATAGACTTAATGCTCTACTGAGGTTGCATTCAGGTCAATAAACTTACTCAAAGGCTCCCGGGAATATGGGAATACAAAATACTAGCATAGATCCCGATTTATTTTGGATCTAATAACTCTTATTAGAGTTAAAATACATAATTATGGGTCTAAGGTTTGGAGTTAATATGAATTTTTGCTATTTTATTTATAAGATCTAATATGTCTTACTAGGGTTAAAAATGATACACAAACATAAATTTAAGGTTTAGACATGGATGTATGCTACTTTTTTATGTGGAAAATATCTTTATATTCCATATAAGGAATATATATGTTGGCATCCTCAAGGGACTATTCATTTTCAACAACAAAGCTCAAAGCTGTCTTACTAGGGTTAAAAATGATACACAAACATAAATTTAAGGTTTAGACATGGATGTATGCTACTTTTTTATGTGGAAAATATCTTTATATTCCATATAAGGAATATATATGTTGGCATCCTCAAGGGACTATTCATTTTCAATAACAAAGCTCAAAGCTATTTCATCAAAGTTCATCATGTGGCCTGCACAAAATATCTTTATATTACATGTGATATGTTTCAGTTTTAAGGGACTATTCATTTTCAAAAACAAGGCTCAAAGCCATTACATCAATGCTTACTATGTTGCTTGCAGAAATTGAACTCGTGGGTGCTCAGGATCCCAATCATTCCACCCAACCACCCAAGATAAACCCAATTGACATAGATGTATGATACTTTATCTATAGGAGCAAGATAAATTAGATATTTGTTTTTATGTCATGATAACCATAAAATAGAAAAGAATAACTCTTTCTTTTTTTCTTTTGATTAATTACTATTACCCACACACACTTCACATAAGATCTTTCCACCCCATCTTGTAGATATATTGGTGTGACATTTAGGGTGCTTGGTTCTCCCTTAGTGCCTTCTTGTTCCTTGAAATTCTTGGTCATATCTTGAATTTGCATTAACTTATCTAATTATATAACCATATTTTTATCCCAAAGATATCCCTTAGGCCAACTTCAAGCTGAGAGTAATCATTCTTTACGGTTCATTTTTAGTATGTAAAATATTCTCCCTTTAGCCTAGTGTAGGGGGTCACTATTATCTTTTGGTGTTGTGTCCACTATGGAATCCGAGGTAAATATTGTTTTCTCTTTAGGGACCATATAAGTCATTTCCTACCTGTTATGACTTGAAAGTGTATGGTTATGGCTCTTTTTTCTACTTTAAGAAGGTTGAAAGGGTTAGCATGCAATACAAAGGAGATGTGAACCTTGTAGGATGTTGATACAATTAGAAGTTATGAGTAGTGACTTTGAGAACACTTTCTGGTTTGATCTTAACCAACGCAAGCTTGCATTCCTCACTCATAGTTACATCAAGATAGTGGAAGGCCAACACTTAATTTGGTGGTAGATGGAATGAGCATTAGAAAGCACCATTGGTGAGGTGTTGTGACATTTGGTGCCTTCATGGACCTTATGGAAGATATGAGTCTCACATGATGCACGTATCCCAAGATAAAACCAAAATGTGCATGGAGGAGGGGCCCTTACCTTGGAGAGCTTCCTTGTGGACTTGCATCTTCTTTCTATACTTGCTACCTATTTAATGGGTCTTCCATAAAAAAATGCTAGCATTAAAGGGTGTCTTACAGGACCTAAAGGCTCGTTTATATAGCAAGAAACACATTCTAGAGGAGTGCTCAACCTTGGGAGCCTCTAGGGAACCTGCTAGTGGCTTCATGATGCCCTCTAGCACCACAAAGTAGAGCATAGGAGAAAAGGAAGGAGTGCTAACTTCGAGGAGCTTCCTTGTGGACCAAGGTCACCAAATGACACTTGCATCATGAATGATTGCACACTTAATGAGGATCACTAACTTAGAAGGGCTACCATGTGGACATTATCGCCATTCAAATATTAGATTTTACATATTTTGGAGGGATATTTCATCTTTTCAAAGGTCTTTTTGGGGTTGAGGACACATAATTTGAGGCATTTTCTATATATTTAGAGAAAAGGGTTGTGAAAGAAGAAATTCGATGTGGCCTTGGGCATTCTCAAACAGTAAAATAAATCTAAATGGGTGTTAGCTCTCCTCTTCAAAGGAATTTCTTAATAACATTTTACTGGGGGCATCTAATGGCTTCTAAAGTAAAATTCTAATGTAAATAAGTGTGATTATGAACATAGGACTTTCAGTGGAACAAAAATACCTATTAAATGCTAAGAACATTGTTTTTTTGCAAGTAAAGAAAAAAGGGTTAACAAAATATTTATGCTTGCGTCTTTTATTTTATTTTTGTAGGTAAAATGGATATGTTAGTCTATGTAGATCTGTTGGTGTAATTCTCTTTCTTGAAGTTGGTGCAAAGCTGTAATTCTCTTTCTTCTAGTTGCTTTTACTCTCTTGTGGGCTATCTTGGCATAGAGGAAGTGGCTTTGTGTGATTTATTAGATATTAATTTGATTTGTTAATGAAGAAATTGTTGGATGCTCATTCATTTTCAAGGTTGTGTTATTGTTTTCTTTGTATTGATTGTTGCATGGTACACTTTGATAATTTATTGGAGTTCAGGAACATTTGTTCAATATTTTTATATTGTAAAACCCTAAAAACTCCATGCCCAAATAATTTGATCTTGAGATCCGCATTTAAGAATGGATTAGTGGTTTTATTCAAAGATTTTTTCTCCTTGTATATATATATATATATATATATTAATTAATTGTATGTGAAATTGTATGTTTAAGAACATTTGTTCAATATTTTTATATTGTAAAAACCCTAAAATCTGCATGCCCAAATAATTTGATCTTGAGATCTACATTAAAGAATGGATTCGTGGTTTTATTCAAACATTTTTTCTCCTTGTGTTACACATAATTTAACATAATTTAATCTGCCTAATATGTAGTTACTAGTAAATTCTTTGGGGTCTATGGCTTATCCTCTTCTCCATAAACCTCACTTTTCACAGATTTCACATTACTCCAATCACCATTTACCTTGCCCCGGGATAATGTAAAATAATATAATTGTTCTTTTAAAATGTTTTTTTTTTTTTTTAATTATTTTTTTAATTAATAAATACTTATTCAATGAAATACTAAAACGTTTTTTTTTTTTAACTTTTTTATTAAAGTTTTTAAACTATTTTTAATAGTAAAATTGTATAAAATTTGAGTTTTAATTCACTTTCATTGATTTTTTGATTTTTAAGATATTAGAATATATAAAATCATATTTAAATATCAAAATTATTTTTCAATTATTTATAGAATCCAGAAGTATTGTGTTTTGACTGAATAATATATTTTAGCATGAAAATTTGCAGTCATTAATTTGATGTTGTTGTTAGCTTCATAGTTTATAACTTCATATAAATTATTTATGTATAGCAAACCCAATATATAGTTTACCAAAAGCTTACAGTAACATGAATAATCTATACTGTTTTTATGTTGTCTATATTATATATTTTAATAAATGGAATAGATTTATCTTTTGAATTTTATTATTTTTTTCATATTTAAGATTGTTAATTATAAAATAATATTAATAATTTAATATAATTCTAGTAAACTAAAATTTTAATTACATTTTTTTTAAAATTTAATGAGGAAGGTGTTGTTATGTAAGATAATGTTAGTATAGATTATATTAAAAAAATATTCCTATTAAAAAATAGAAAAAACAATGTCTACAAAGTTTTGGATAGACATTGATTGGGTGCTCTGTTAAAACACTCTTTGATGTATAGTCACCGGTTCGATGTTAAGTTATCAATTCAATTTCGTTCAATTACCCAGGGTGATGTATTGGACATGATGAAGATGTAGTCCTCCCAAATATATATAATCTACATGTTGCATTAAAAAATTGAAATAACGATGTTCACATTTTTAAGTGTGATATTTTAGAATCACAATTTTATATTTAAGATTACAAGCGATTCTTTTATTAAGTTGTTTCTTTTTTATGTCAAAGATGTTTTACAATTCAGTGTGGGGAAATATTGTCAAGATAAATTAAGTTAAGGTTACATAACATTAAAAAATTAATAAAGAAATACTTACATGAAAAAGAGGGATAAATTAAGTTACAGTTACATGACATTAAAAAACATTAATAAAAAAATACTTACATTAAAAAGAGGAAAAGCAGCTTAATTGGTTAGAGAACCCAAAGGTTTACTAGTATATAATGCTCAAATCACCCAATTGTGACCTAGCTTATGAAGAGGAGGACGGGCCATACTAGTAGTTAGTAGTTTGTAGGTAAAATGGATATGTTAGTCCATCTAAATCTGTTGGTGTAATTCTCTTTCTTGTAGTTGTTTTTACTCTATTGTGGGCTATTTTGGCATAGAGGAAGTGGGTTGGCTTTGATATATTAGATATCAATTTCATTTGTTAATGAAGAAATTGTTGGATGTTTATTCATTTTGAAGGTTGTGCTATTATTTTCTTTGTAGTGATTGTTTCATGGTACATTTTGATGACGATTACCGTTGAAATGTATTCAAGAATCTGTTCGTTTATATATAGAAACATAAACCCATGCCCATATAATCTTGAATTCTGCCATTTTAAATAGTATGTTATATATATATATTTATTAAATATATATTATATATATATATAATATATAGATATATTCATATTCTAATTTAATCTGTCTAACATGTAATTACTATTCTGTGAGGTTTACGATTTATCCTCTTTTTCATAAACCTCACTTTTTATAGATTTCACATTACTTTAATCACCAATTACTTTACCTTTAAAATGATGTAAAATAATATAATTATTCTTTTATTCGTTTTTTTAATAATTTTTAAATGAGTATAATGCTAATGAATAAAAACAAAATTTTTAAACTGTTTTATAAATTTATACTGTTTTAATATAAGTGTATAAATTTGAACTCCTTCTTTAAAATGATTTCAATTTTAAATAATAAATAATAAAATCATATTAAATATCAAAATTATTTTTGAATTGTTTATAGAATTAAGAAGTATTGCGTTTTCACTGAATAATATATTTTAGCATGAAAATATGCCGTGATTAAATTATGTTGTTGTACGGTTATAAATTCTCTATTGTATAACAAACAAAATATATAGTTTACCAAAATCTTACAACTTGAATAATTGATATTGTTTTTCTATGGTATTTATCATATATTTTAATTAATGGAATACAATTTTTTTGAATTTTATTATATTTTTAAATTTTTAGATTGTAGGTAGCTTAATTGTTAATCATAAAGAATATTAATAATTGAATACAAGTTAAGTAAATTATTTTTATTTTTTTAATTTAATGAGGAAGGTGTGGTTATGTAAGATAACGTTAGATAATGTTAGTATAGATTATATTAAAAAAATATTTTTATTAAAAAATAGAAAAAAACAATATTCATGGGGTCTTGGATAGATGGTGATTGGGTGCATTCTTTGATGCTAAGTCACCGATTTAATTTCATTTAATTCCTCTTATCTGCTAAGGCACTCCTTGATGTTAAGTCACCAGGGTGCTCTCTTAAGACACTCCTTGATGTTAAGTCATTGAGTGATTGGGTGATTTGTTAAGGCACTCTTTGATGTGAAGTCAACGGTTCAATTCCATTCAATTCCTCATAAAAAACAATGTCCACGAGTGCTCTGTTAAGACACTCCTTGATGTTAAATCACTCGGGTGCAAGACACTCCTTGATCTTAAGTCACTGGTTCAATTCCGTTCAATTCCCTGGCGTGATCGGGGTGATGTATTGGACATGATGAAGATGTAGTCCTCCCAAGCATATATAATCTACATGTTGCATGTATTGGACATGATGAAGATGTAGTCCTCCCAAGCATATATAATCTACATGTTGCATGTATTGGACATGATGAAGATGTAGTCCTCCCAAATATATATAATCTACATGTTGCATTAAAAAATTAAAATAATGATGATTCATATTTTTAACTCTGATATCTTAGAATCACAATTTTATATTTAAAATTACAAGCAATTCTTTTATTAAGTTGTTTTTTTAATTTTTGTCTCAAAGATGTTTTACAATTCAGTGTGGGGAAACGTTGTCAAGGTAACTTAAGTTAGGGCTAGATAGCATTACGTTAAAAAATAATAAAAAATTACTTACATTAAAAAGAAGAAAAGCAACTCAATTGGTTAGAGACCCCAAAGGTTTACTAGTATATAAGGCTCAAATCCCCCCAATTGTGAGCTAGTTAATAGGTCGTTGGATTCCGATGGGATACAAAGAAGAAGAAGAAGAAGAAAAATACCTTTAAAATTTGGCTTACAACATTTGTTATATTGCAATTTTGTTTTTATTGATAACAATAAGTTGTTTATTTTAATTAATAATATGAATATCACATTAAAAATTAAAATTGTGTTGATTCATATTCTTAATCATGATATTAGAACTTCTATTTAATTTAATCAATAAATATATATATACTTAATATTTACAATAAAATCTTATTGTACTTTTTATAGCCAACTAGGGGTATGGTTTGACTCCAACCTTTAACTAGAGTTACACATGTAATCCTTCTAGAGTCTTTTCCATAGTACCCATGTGGTTGGCCCATTTTCCATGAGTAGTAGAGGCTAATGTCATAGCCATTTTATTGCACCCCACTATGTTTGTAAATATAACATTGTATTGCTAGCTTGGGAGCCAAAACTGCTTAAAGCAAAACTATGTGAACACTTGAAGAATGAATGTAAATTTAATGACACGCATGAACAGACAAACAAATAGATCCTTAGTCTGAGGGGGAGGGCTCATTTTGTGTCATGAGTAAGCCTATAATCAGTGTCCTTGATTGTTTGCAACCCATACCCAGTTGCATTAAATTCCCAACACCCTACTTAACCACTCAACCATCGATGCTCACAAAAATTGAAGAGATGGGATGGGGTAATGGGTAGAGTTCGATGCTCATTCCTACTTCCCCTCATGGATCAAGGTTGGGGAACTAGGGCCTCGGGAAAAAATATGGGGAGTCTATGGGAAAGGAAACAAAAGGAGATGGGGGAAGAAGTGGGAGGGAATTAGTGAAAAACTTAGTACACAATAATGAAAAGCAATTGGTTGTAGGAGAAAATTCCCTAGAGGATATTAAGCGGGGAGTGAACGAAGCAAAGCAAGATATTGTGACTGAGCTTGTACTTAGAAAATTGGGTTGTTATCCCCTATATTTTTGCTCTTGAGGCCATTGCGCTTTGTTTATTTAATATTGAATGGTCAGTGGGAGGCTCATTGGATGATCGAATAACCATGGTGCTTTCTGGTGAGCTCCATTATTGCAACGATAATGCTGCAACTCCTGGGGATTTCTTCTTTACTTTTATCAACCCAATACTTCGTAACAAACTTGGAAGCGATGGTGTTGTATGCACAAGTACTAGCTCTTACTGCAGGTTGTCACTTGGTCAGCTGGCGCAAGTTTGCTAGGAGCTTAAGCCAACTTCTATGAGTTCTCAAAAGAAGATTTTAACTATGATGAAAGAAAACTAACTCTACAGGGACTATTCTATTTGTAGAAAGAGAAGGAAAACTTAAATGTAACACAAACCCTAGAAAACCCTAGCGAACCCTAGTTTACCTATTAACCCTACTTTTGCAAGAAAAGAGATAAAAACTGAGGAAATGAGTGACATTGACTACTAAAAAGGTAAATTGCATTTATTCAAGCTACTTTTGAGAAGAAATGAGAAGAAAACATCTTTTTGTGCTTTTGAGTGTTTTTATGTGGAATTATTATGCTTGTGATTTATCTGGTTGTGATTGTGCAGAGGTTTGGTGGAAAAGGAAGATGGAGTTGGCTTTTGCAGAGGGTGAAGAAGGTGTGGAGAGGTCCTAAGAAGCCCCTAGTATGCTTCTGAAGACTTCCATTGCATTCAGACTTCGAAAAATCACTCACCAGAAATTCTACGGGAGACTGTAGGGGATCTACAGGAGGAGGTCGAGAGCTATTTTTGAAGTTTTGAAGATGGAAAAATGATGGGAAAGGGCAACTGAAGGCTAGATGAAGATGTTTAGGTGTCTAGAACTTGCCAAGGAAGATCAAGAACGAACGCGGTGGATGGATTTGTTCAAATGGCAAGGAAGCAACTTTATGGAGAAAAATGCAGAAATTAGGGAAGATTGGTGAAATGTTGCAAATGACTTGGGAGATATATGAGAAGTGAGCAGGTGCTGGATGATTTATGGATGGATGGTGAGTTGAGGTGTTCTGCAAGAGATCTGCATATCTACTTACAAAAAATATTCAAAGAAAGAACTAAAAACTAAAATTTCTCTAGCTTGACCTAATTTCTGACCTAAAAACAGAAAATGCTAAATAGTAACCTATGAACAGAAAAGCATGTGGAGAAAACTATGGAAAAAGAAGAGGAACTGATCTAAGCAACTGAATCTGAACTAATATCAACCTTCCCAAATCAATTTATCACACTAGTCGTTGCATGGAAGAGCAAAAACTATGTTTTTGGTGGCAGCAGTAGTGCCTTGACCTTAGATCATAGTCCTAGGAAGGGAGAAAGGAGATCAGAGCTTGTTGTTGGCCTTTTTGAATCTTATTCTATCACCGCAATAACCTACTTAAGCAACTGAAACAAAAACAACTATATTGACCATCAAAAGCAACCTAATCTAACAAAATAAAATGAATCTATGCAATAAAAATTAACTCATGAACTGAAGCAAAAACATATAAGTACACAGTAGGAGGTGCTAGGTAGCTTGGGTTGGGCCGTAACCCAAGAGCTTTAGCCCTTTGAAAGAGATAAGTGCTGGCTCAAAAACTGTTTCATCTTCATTATAAAAATAATAGTTACATTACATAAACTGTTCTAAAAAAGGAACTCGAAAATGAGCTGAACACAATGCTGCACAAAAGTGCAAAAATCTACTAATAACTGGCTAACCTACTAAGGCTCTAAGCCTCCTTATTTATACAAATGGAGTCCTCCTAAAATCAAGGAACTCGGCTTCCTAGAAGTGGAGATAAACAACAATCCTACTTTACTTGCTCGGTTGCCCCTTGGAATCATCAATGTGGACCCTTGTGCTTTGAGTTGCTGATGGAGGATTTGAGGAAAGCGGTCATAAACGAAGGAGACACCCCCCTATAAGTCCTCTTCCCTGTTTTCCTTGAGTTTTGGCTGCCATTTGCTCATAAATCCCTTGATAAGAGATTCACAACCCTCTTATCATGCTTGTTTGGAATACTAGGGTTCCCGATCACAAACTTATCTTTTCCAGAATTATCACTTGTAGCATTATCATTATTAATAATTCCATAGTTTGTATTATCTTTAGCTTCAAGCTCTTTACCTTCTAAGCCGCTCTTGTTTTTATTTATATTATATGAGTTACCTCCTGCCTGCTCCAAGTTGCAGTTGGAATCCAAGTTGTTGATGATGCCTGCGTTACTGCAGTTGGTATCACCCCGAGTGCAGTTGGTATTGTTTTTAATACTTTCAGCATTAAGATCTTTACCAACCTCGTTACCAACAAATTCATAAATATCCACGTTCTTAATAGTTGCTGAAATTGTTGACATCGTTGTTGGGATTTTGGGCAGCGTAGCTGGAGCCACTGCTGGTGGAGGGACACTGTAGGGTTCCACGCAGTTCACATTGTTAATCATTTTAATGTTGTTGGAGTCCACGCTATTCATTTTAATGCTGTTGGAGTCCACATTGTTAATCATTTTAATGTTGTAGGGTTCCACGCAGTTCACATTGTTAATTTTAATGTTGTTGGAGTCCACACTGTTCATAATGACGTTGTTACCCATTTCCATGTTACAACTTGATGAACCTGCGTTGATGTTAAAGCCCATTTTAATGTTAAATTCTTTAATGTTCATTGATTAATTAATTAAAACAAATTAATTATTTAATTTAATTTAATTAATTATATAATTAAGTTAAATAAATTAATGTTTTAATTCTTAATAAACAAAATATAACATCATAAAGATTTTATTAATTATTTTAATTAAATTAATCTATATTTAATTAAGTTATTAAATTAAGTTTTAATTCTTATAATCAAAATTAGACATCAAATAAAGAATTAATAATTGATTAAATAAAAAAGAAAGAAATAATTAGATTTTCAAATCAAGATTAATTTAATTTAATTAATTAAAATTATTATAAATTATATTAATAAATAATTAAATTAAATATTAATCTTATATAAAAATTAAAATAAATTATTTTAATAGATTGTAAATTGGTATTAATCTAATTAAAGCAAAATAATTAATTAATTAATTTTTATTTATTCTTAAAAAAAAAATTTAAAAAATTTTAAAATTTTAATAAAATATTTTTTAAATTGTAAAAATAATTAATCAATAATAAAATAAGATTTACAATTAATTTATAAATAAATAAAAATAAAAATTCTAAATTTTATATTTAACTAATTAATTAAATTTTATTAACTAAATTTATTAAAAATTGTATTAATTAATTAAAAATAATTTATAATTTAAATTCATATTAATTAATTAAATAAAAATGAAAATTACTAAACTAAAATAATCAATAAATAGATAAATTAAGGTTCATAATTAAAATAACTAAATCCTGACCTAATTTTGAATAATTAAATAATTAATTAAATATGAAAGGAAAAAAAATATAGAATTCAAGTGTCGACCCTTATATAAAATTAGGGTTCTTGGTTTATTTATATCCAGATTCTTGGCTCCTTCTCTCAATAATCTTTCATTCATTTTCTATCTTTCTGATTTGTCCTAATGATGGACCCCCTTTGGGGTTTGAAACGTCAACATAAGTATGGAATGTTAAGGCGTAGTCTACAATCGTAAGTATTTGTGAAAATAAATCGGTTGGTAGTGCCGCACCTTGCCTAGCACGGTTGGAAGACTACCGTAGGCTTGGGGGCGTGACAGAGGAAATAAGGCGTAAGCTCACAACCCACAATGGGAATCTCGAAGGGAAGGTGCAGTCACATGCTCAACATGCTTCCTGATCCCTCTTCTTCCAATCACAAGACTCGAACCCTGAACCTGTTACCACTACTACCCTGCCACTACTCTTCTCTTCTTGTTGAATCCCATTGTCTTGGTATTTGTCTTCTTCGACACTTTTTGGGCGCTTTTTGGGGCAGATCCACGATCAGACGTCCTCGAGCCCTGTTATGTTGTGAGTTGTTACGGATCGTTTTTCATGTAACATACTTTTTTAATTAATAAATTTATTTTTGGTCATTTATAATTTCGAAACTAGGTTTTTATGGATAACTTACATAAGAGTTTTGAGGTGACATGTTTGGAACCACTTACACTTATTACGAAACGAGTCGAGTCTTTCACTTGATCTTATAAATGAACCTTTATTCCATCCACTTGATAGCCATGAGTAGTCTACTTAGGTGAATGTAATGAAGCTTGGAGGCATGCACCTAGTGGTAAAGTTAAGTTTCCCTATAGGTTATGTGAAAGGAATCACCCCATTCACCTTTGTCTATCTGGATGAAGCCGAAAAGCTGTTGGATAATCATCCTGCTTCATCGCAGTGACTTCCATCTGGTTTCCGAAGACTCTCCCTTTCACCATGTTGGGGGCATGTAAACCAATTCAAGCATAGTTTTTCATTTTAAGCTTGTATAAAAATGAAATTGAATCCAAGCATAGTTTATCGTTTCAAGCTTGTGTAAACATGAAACTGAATCCAAGCACAATTCCCTATGGTTCAAGCTTGTCTAAAAATAACCCATTTCCATTTTAACCCTCATGATTGCCATTTTATCAGCCTCTTCTGTTTGATGAGCCTTGGTTGTTTCATCCCATTGCCACCATCCCTTTGGCCGATCATACGCTTTCACTTGGTTGTTTTACCCTTTTGAGGAACAATTGCAATGAGTGGTCTTATTAGCCAACCTCTTCACAAAAATCAACATGTTTTGAGAAGTTCCAACATCACTGAAACTAATTGCTTCCCTAGACACCACTTGTTCGTCAAAGTGGAATCCTATTTAAGCTCTTTTCAGACTCTCTAGACATGAAAATATTGTCGAACGCTTGTCGTTTCTAACTTGTTAATGGATTAGAATTGATATCTACTCAATATAGTTTTACCCCTTCTTCGAGATGAGATAGATTAACTACAAAAAAGGTATTCATTGATCAAACATGATCATAAAGTTCTCTCTTGTATTATTTTATGCTTTTTCGGACTTGGGTGACAAATTTATGAAAA
>APFE030192344.1:4314-28559 GCA_000404065.3 Pinus taeda
ACTGACACTAACAAGAGGGCAGAGATAATATGTATCATTCTATTTGCACATCTACTACAGGTCTAGAGGCAATTGGGATTTTATTCAACAACTTGTTAAACCTGGAGTTGAAGTCTTTGATCCTTTCGTCTGAACTTTCTTTTAGGTTGGAAAGATCATTGATTAAAGATGCCATGGTTCTATCATCACCAAATTTTGTGAGAAATATTTCTTAAAAAGTGTCCCAGTTTCTTATTGAGCTTGCTAGAAGGGAAAAATACTAGGATCATGTAGATCCCTAGAAAGTATAAGGGAACAATCTGATTACAACATCTTCATGTGCAACTCCATTAAGATTCATGGCTAACATAAAGTTCTTTAGATGTTCTTCAGTAGGAAGACCATCATCAGGATTATACTTAGGTAACCATTTTTTTGGGTTTGTTGGGAGACCATTTGGATTAGCAACCAGTACGGCACCAGGGGTTTCCCAAGGTTGCACAGGTTGGTTGGCCATAACTTGTGTTGAAGGCTATGAAGATGAGGAAGTAGATCCAAACTTAGATGGCGATGGTGAAGAACTTACTACTGGACTAGTACTACTGGTAGCAGCACTAATTGTTTGAGTCGAGAAAATGGATTGTTGAGAAGAGGCGGATTGAGTAGAAGTGAATGGGGAAGTAAACAGAGGGAAAGGTTATGTGATCTCGCTGGTATTTGATTCAGATTTTGACGTGGAAAATTTCTTACGTCGTGAATGAATGGGAAACTCAAAACGAGTTACTCCAAGATTTTCACTTTGTATATGAGTTAATAAACCAGTATCTCATAATAGGGAAGTGACACTTTCTTCATAAGCTTCGGGATTTTCAAGTTTCTCTGCAGAAATGGATATATGTTCCAATTTTTGTATTAAGGACTGAACTTCGGGAGACCTGGGAGTGTAATCTGAAGAAGGTGGTTGTCTAAATACTTTAGGAGACGAAGGATATGTTTCTACAACTTCAGATTTCTGATTCAGATATTTCGAACGAGATCTAGAAGAAGTAGAAGTTGTGGAGGGGTTTTGACTCTTATGAATGTTTTTCAATTGATCTTTAGATTTATATGCCATTCATAGTCGGATGGTCCTCCTTCTAGCACAAAAATGTTGAAGACTTACAATTATATTGCTCCAACATGGGGGATAACCACCCAGTCCGGACCTTGAAGACAACTCCTTTTCCGTTTGATGTGGTGGCTCTAAATGGGGATGATGGGACCATTTTCCCAAAATGTATTTGAAAATGAGAATGGGTATTTTCAAGTGACTGCAATAAGAATAATGATAACTAAATGACCTATTCTAGCATGCAAATATCTAGCTAACTTAATCTAATATAAACCCAGGGTATTATGTGTGATATGCAATCTAAAAAGATATATGTTTGTTATGTGATAATAAATATCATTCACGTATTAAACAAAGATGATAACATGTAAAGATAATTTCTTTGACTAAATAATTAGTCAAAGAAATTTATAAAACTATATCGCATATATTTAATGATCATATACGAAAATAAATACTTTCATCTAGGCATCATACAGTAGTGCAATTAACAGATAACAGAAAGAATATACTCCATATATAATTCATGAAAAAGAAATGTTATCACTAAGTTAACAAAACAGAACTGACTATACAAGATAAAAGTACCATATGTGTGAGGTTCTACTATTTGACTAGTGACATAGATCAACTCCTTTCTTCAAATCAAATTATTCTCCAAGTATATAGTAGTGCATCAACAAAGGAAAGTAGTTTGATATTCAAAAGTACTGACCATGTTCCACAATTTCATCAAGGCATTCACAAACTTATAGAAGTGCATTCTTTGAAATTTTTTTTGATAAAATTATGGACCCTTCTCTAAATGTATGAGAGGGGTATAAATACTATCTAACTAAAGTTCAAAAATAGATTATACAAAATATCTTCTTCATTTTCTGCTTCTTCTTTTATTTCTGAGTCTTCTTTCAGTTCTTGATCGTATTCAGCGCTTGAAATAGTATTTGGTGGTTGGGATGTAAAAGAATAATTTCTCTTGAATGGACAAAAAGCTTTCTTAGGAGCAGATGATTCTTCAACTTTTTTCTTTATTTTGACCATTTCATTTGACATAGCCTTTAACACCTTTTGAAGGCCTTCAAGGTTGAAAGGGTCCTTTGGAGCTTTCTTTTTTGAGTCTTCCTTGAATATCACTTTATTTGATTTCCTTTCTTCAATTTGCGATCTCTTTTCTAAGGAAATAACTCTTCTTTCTACAGACAATGCTTCTTTCATGTTTTCTACGAGGGTATCATTATATTAGAGGGAAGGGAGAATATGTATCATTCTATTTGCACATCTATTGCAAGTCTAGAGGCAATTGGGGTTTTATTCAACAACTTGTTAAACCTGGAGTTGAAGTCTTTGATCCTTTCATCTAAACTTTCTTTTAGGTTGGAAAGATCATTTATTAAAGATGCCATGGTTCTATCATTGCCAAATTTTGCGAGAAATATTTCTTCAAAAGTGTCCCAGTTTCTTATTGAGCCTGCTGGAAGGGAAAAATACTAGGATCATGCAGATCCCTAGAAAGTATAAGGGAACAATCTAATTACAACATCTTCATGTGCAACTCCATTAAGATTCATGGCTAACATAAAGTTCTTTAGATGTTCTTCAGTAGGAAGACCATCATCAGGATTATACTTAGGTAACCATTTTTCTGGGTTTGCTGAGAGACCATTTGGATTAGCAACTAGTACGACACTAGGGTTTTCCCAAGGTTGCGCAGGTTGGTTGGCCATAACTTGTGTTGAAGGTTGCGAAGATGAGGAAGTAGATCCAAACTTAGATGGTGATGGTGAAGAACTTACTACTAGACTAGTACTACTGGTAGCAACATTAATTGTCTGAGTCGAAAAAATGGATTGTTGAGAAGAGGCGGATTGAGTAGAAGTGAATGGGGAAGTAAACGGAGGGAAAGGTGATGTGATCTCGCTGGTATCTGATTCAGATTTTGATGTGGAAACTTTCTTACATCGTGAATGAATGGGAAACTCAAAAGGGGTTACTCCAATATTTTCACTTTGTAGATGAGTTAATACATCAGTATCTCATAATAGGGAAGTGAAAATTTCTTCATAAAGTGGGCTTTTCAGGTTTCTCCGCAAAAATGGATATATGTTCCAATTTTTTTATTAAGGACTGAACTTCGAGAGACTTGGGAGTGTAATCTGAAGAAGGTGGTTGTCTTAATACTTAAGGAGATGAAGGAGATGTTTCTACAACTTTAGATTTTTGATCTGGATATTTCGAACGAGATCTAGAAGAAGTAGAAGTTGTAGAGGGGTTTTGACTCTTATGAACGTTTTTCAATTGATCTTTAGATTTATATGCTATTCATAGTCGGATGGACCTCCTTCTAGCACAAAAATTTTGAAGCCTTAGAATTATACTGTTCCAACATGGGGGATAACCACCTGGTCCAGACCTTGAAAACAACTCCTTTTCCATTTGATGTGGTGGCTCTAACTGGGGATGATGGGACCAGTTTCCCAGATGTGTTTGAAAATGAGAATGGGTATTTTCAAGTGATTACAATAAGAATAATGAAAACTAAATGACCTATTCTAGCATGCAAATATCTAGCTAACTTAATCTAATATAAACTCGGGGTATTCTGTGTGATATGCGATCTAAAAAGATATATGTTTGTTATGTGATAATAAATATCATTCACGTATTAAACAAATATGATAACATGTAAAGATAATTTCTTTGACTAAATAGCTATTCAAAGAAATTTATAAACTATATCGCATATATTTAATGATCATATATGAAAATAAATACTTTCAGCTAGGCATCATACAGTAGTGCAATTAACACATAATAAAAAGAATATACTCTGTATATAATTCATGAAAAAGAAATGTTATCACTAATTTAACAAAACAAAACTGACCATACAAGATAAAAGTACCATATGTGTGAGGTTCTGCTCATTTGACTAGTGACATAGATCAACTCCTTTCTTCAAATCAAATTATTCTCCAAGTATACAGTAGTGCATCATCAAAGGAAATTAGTTTGTTATTCAAAAGTAATGACCATGTTCCATAATTTCATCAAGGCATTCACAAACTTACAGAAGTGCATTCTTTGCAAGTTTTTTTGATAAAATTATGGATCCTTCTCTAAATGCATGAGAGGGGTATAAATACTATCTAACTAAAGTTCGAAAATAGATTATACAAAATATCTGAGGAGGTTTCAAACAACCTTCCTCTTAACTAGAAAATAACTCTAAAAATAAAAGTGATTTGATAACCATAGGTTATAAAGATGTCTTGATGTCTACCAGCTTTTCTTAGGTCACATATATCAGTCATTGGTTTCACTTGAGGAGATGCCCCGAATTGTGTTCTAACATGTCCTCCGAAGATGGAATCTGTAAGAGTTGGCATCATCCTTTGCATTGAATTGATTGAACAATTCAACGTCATAATTTGGCTATGAGGTTAGACAACGAATTGCCAATATGCCTGCCAGTCAGTTTTTGATCATTTTGTGATCGCCTCCCTTTGGATTTTCACCTTTTCCTTCTAGTTTTTATCCAAGCCATTCAAATATGGCAGTGAATTTGGTTACCTTCTTTTATCAAGTTGGTTGCATGAAAAGTGTGATTGAATACTTTTATTATATTTTTATCCACTCCTGTTGTTCTTGCTGCTGCCAATTCTGCATGCTTGATCCACGCATCCCATTCTGTGAATAATATGTCTTTATGTGTTTCTTCTATTTCTTGAAGATTAGTGATTCTTCCTTCTTCAGATTCTTGCCATTTAATGTATTAAGATATCTTAGTATTTAAGTCACTAAACTAGGTTCTCTAAACAATTGCCTTATCTATTAATTGGTCACTAGTAATCAGATAAGGGGTGATATGGGACATTCTCTAGCAGAATAGATCTTATTCTTTTGATAGAATGGAGTTTATCTCCAATGCCTCTTTGATGAATTCATCAACAATAGGGACATCTTCATGTTTTTCCATGGCCACTTTCAACTCTTGGATTTGCATGTTCTTTATAGAGATGTCTGCTTCGTGGCTTATCTTTAGTACTTCCATACTCTACTACAATTGGACTATTTTTTCAGCGGCTTGCTTATTCACATTTGCTTTCTCAATTTTAAGTTGTTGCTTGAGCTGCGCTATCCTTTCTTCCCTTTCCCTTAACAAAATAGATACTTCAGTGGCTTTATCCATGGTGGTAGTAGCATACGCCCCTGTAAGTTGTGACATCCTGGTTAAATTTTGAGCCGGGTTTGAAGGAATATCCCTCCAGACTATATCCATTGGTTCATTCCCTGGTGGGCTTTCAGGTGTTTCTACTCTTCTTGTTTTCCTCTGTCTTCTTAATACAACCTTATGCAGTGGGCTGTAGAATATATCTAAAGGAGGTATTTTTGTAACCTTTAGGATAATTTCAGATGTCAGAAATGTAGGAATGATTTTAGTATTCCGCAAACTTGTCCCTTGCTCATTCATTGGTTCTGACTCTGAAATTTTCTGAGTTTGTTATCGAGTATGATATTCTGTGGTTTATGGGACATATGTTGTCTTGGGAGTATCTTGGAGCTTTTTATTAAATTGGTCCCATTCCTGCTCCAAATCATTGCTTTTTCCTTTGGGACCAGTATCCTTAGTTAGGTCACTTATGACCTGTTTTCAGCTGGATTTTGCTGTAGTCTTTGTTTCTTGTGTCTTCCTTGTATCCTTGGTTGTATTCACCTGAGATTATATATGAGAATTTGGCCCTTCGTTGTTAATAGTTACACTGGGCATAATTTTGTCATCAACTCTTAACAAATGCAATGGGATTGTTTCGAGGCTCTGATATCTAAATTCTTGAAACCTTTCAAAGTCATCAAGATTCAAGTTTTCCTTCGCCCAATCGAATGCTTGTTCAAATGATTTAGCTGATTGTAAAAGATCTTCGAATTCATGAGCTTCATGGACATAGGGTTTGACCTTTAGTGTTGTAGTAACAATTTGTGCTACTTTTTCTGGGTCAAATTGCCTTTTTGGCAGAGTATGGAGTCTGAGGCTCTCTAAGTTTAGTAATTCTTTGTTTGCATGGTTGAAGTTTGCCAACGAAAAAAAACCACACCGGATGGGAAAGGGTGGCCATAATGATTTTTTGCTATCTTTTAAGGTCTTGGTTAAGCCCTTCCCAACAGTTTGATGAGTTATTTCTCTCACTAACAGATTGTCGGAGACATACAAAGGGAGTACATGTGGGTCTGTTGTACTGCCATAAACTCTGATATTGTACCATTGTTCAACAAAATACTTGCCTATTACGAGAAGGTCTGTGGTGGCTTCCTTAGAAAATATGGGGGCTTTCTTATCAAAAAATAGTTGATGTAATGGTAAAATAACACCATGGCATATTTTGTAAAAATGGGGTATAAAATGGGATTCCCACATCTGTTTGGGACTAAGATGGATGGGGTAGGAGTCTTACAAAGTCCATTTCCAACCCATGATTGGAAACTTAGTACAGAAATAGATGGCATCCATGATATAGACACTCAAATAAAATGGAGGAATGTTCTTTGTGGAGGTGGATCTCTTTTGACGATATTTGAAAATAGCAGTAGCTAGGTTATCGGATAGCATAGTGGCACAATTCATTATATGGGAATTGACACAAGTATCGATTAAAGGGACCCATTCTATAGATAACTTGGTATTAGTAGGCAATCCATATAATCTACATAACATAGAAGTTGCATAGCTATGGGAATTTGCTAAAGAAGCTATGGAATACATACCCATCTTATCATATTTGAATTTGCTCTAGGAATCTCCAGCCCTGAATCATCTTGAAGGGTCCTTCATTTTGCTTTGTGAACTTGGCTAGGAATGGTTTTTCATATATATCATGAGGGTCAGGAAGATGATACATTTGTTTCAAATCCTCAGCTTTGAATGACCGCACCAGCTCCATCTTTGAGTTCTTGAATTGTCTGTCTTTAATACTAAGATTTTTCACCACCCATCTATTCATATCCATGTATGGGAGTATCTTAGCTCTTACTCCTATTCTGTGAAGAAAAGAGCAAGCAACATCTTTGAATTGAACTCCCGAGGGTTTTATTGAGTCTATTGTTGCCTTCATGATAGTAATTTTAGGCTGCTCATCTTCAAGTCTGTTGTAGATGACTTCCCATGTTGTTGCTCCTCCATCAGCGCTGCAAACTGTATCAGAAAATATGGGTGACATTTCTGAAACCTCAAACTCTGAAATGCTCTGTTGTTTCTACTTTTGCATTACCTTCCGTATGACATCTCTTTTGAAGCTTGCCTGAAACGAAAGAGAGATATATCAACACACAAAATAGAGGGAAATTAAGGTTGAGAGCTCTTTGAAATGAATTTGAATTTTGGGAATATTTTGAATGTGATTTCTTGTTAACTAGCCATAACTTGAAAACATCAATTTCTCTCCTCAAGCTGCTAAACATCTATTACTCTGTCAAACCACTTAAAACTCAGTAACTTCCCATGCTTCACGCCTTATTTGTCACATTGCGACTTTCAAATGTTGCAATATAGCATTGCTTGGAGGTAATGCGAAATGTGGTTGCAAAAATCGTAATATCACATTTCACAATTTTTTAAGGGGTGATGCAATGGCATACTTTATTAATTTGAAACTTGCGAAGTGTGATCGTGTGTTCTTAAATTGTTGTGATCGGAAAATCGTAGCGGGGGCTTTATCGCATATCGCATTTCGGGATTTTCTTTAGGATGTTTATAATTGTCACATGGAAAACTATGAAATGTGATTTGCGATAAAATTTCTAAGTATGGGTTGTATTCTAAAGGTTTTAAGGAAATTTGTAGTGTTAGAATTTATTTTCATAGGCTAAAAATTTAAAAGGGTCCCTATTTATATGTCAAATATTAACTATTACTTTGTATAAATGGGGGGGTTGTTACATAGTACAACAGGTTGCAAATTTGCATGGAGATCAATAGAGTAAGTAGAAGGACCATTAACCAGAGCATATGCGAGAACTCCATTTCCTTACAATAGTGGCTACATATTTGACAGGAGCCAAAAATATGAATTTTGAACTAATAGAAAGTTCCCCAGAAGGAGTTTCCTTAGAAATTTCCCTAGGAAAATAGTATTTGAACACCCTCTATGGTCGGGTGACGTGCTAAAATATGATGTGGAAGGAAAAGTGAGGTGACAACCACGTAAATAATTCTTCGAAGGGAGATTCCCCAAAAAGTTTGATCAAGTTGTGTGTGTTTCCAAAGCTCATTTGTGAGAGATGTTGGGGATATTAGTTCCAGGCCAGGGTCAAAGTTCCACATCCTTCCCTAGAAGTGAGTGCTTTGAGCCTTATATGACTGCTTTGGGTGGAAGCCAGAGATCCGGAATCCGAGGAAATACACACATATATGATATATGGTAAGCCCTCTCTCATACATAATATATATATAATATATATATAAAAATAATATATAATATAGATCTTGGGTGTCCTTTTCCTCTACCCTCAAAATATTTAAAATATATATTTGTTGAAGGTCGTTGTGGTCTTGGAATTTGACTTGCCACCTCTAACAAAGGAGAATTTCACAAGGGGAAATTAGGCAAACCTCCATCAAGTATAAATTTAAACCAAACCTTTGGTTTGGGTGTATTAATGAATTGGAAATTGTTTTTGCACTGCATGTTAAGGAAGTGCCTAAGCCTTTGGATATTGGAGTGAACTTGGGTAAAGTTGGCTAATCACCCACAAGGATTTAAGCTTGCATAAGGTCACTAGATCATAACCATGACTTCACCATGAGCATCTATGCACCTCAATCCTTGATTACGGAAATAGTTTTATTAAGAAATTTCTTGCGGTGCATTTTAGTTTTTTCATTCTCTTGAATGGACATTGTTAGATCAAATTTGGAGGTTACCATGCCAACATTTATGGAGAACCCCTATGTGCATGGATACAAAAAGGAGCACTTTAGATATGTGTGTTTGTGATCCATTTGGTTCTCGCTTTTTATTTAGGTGAAAATGGAATTTCAAGAAACATAGTTTTGCAAATCCATTAAAATAACTACCAAATTGCTCATATTTAGGCTTATTGTATGTTCAGATCTTATCATCTAATTATTTAATCCTTGAAGGTAAGTTACACTCTCAAACCACTTCTAGATGTTTAATTCAAAGGCCAATCATCAATCATCACCAATGACTAAATCTAAACCATGTGTGTGGCCATCATGACTAAATATAGTAGCAATTTCACTGAGAAGTGCAAAGCAAAGCCAAATAAGTCTCACACAATACTAAAAAAGTATATTTTTGCAAAAAAAAGAACCCCTTGAGTTTTGTATTCATTCTCCTTTATAACCCTTTGAGTTAAGTAGCATGAGGAATAAAAGTAATTAATACAAACCTCTTTGCACTTATAATCAATCTTTATCGGTTGTGAAATCCTTGACCATTCATAAGGCCTTCTGATATATTTTTTGCTATATTTTCATTTTCACGCTCCACATAAAAAGATACCCTACTCAAATTACTTTGCATATCCTTTATTTTTCCTTGGATCCATGGAAAAACCTCCTTTGTATCCCCTGCAGCGTCAAACTCAAACATTGTACTAGTTTTACAAATAGTTTTGTTATTTCACCAACCAGTTCATTACATTGATACAAAAGTAGAATACAACTGCTACTCTTACATTGCTTTCAATGTAAAAACATATATGGATTCCATTGTGTCAAGTACGAATTGAAGTGGTGCCTCCAAAGATATGGCATTAACGAAATTTTCTTCCTATGATAGCTCTTCCAGAAATGATCAAAGATCCAGACGATAATATGCTATCACTAAAAAAATTTAGCCTACTTACAACAATATCATTGACAATTATCTTTGTATCATCAATACATCTATATATCGTATTCAATGACACTACACTTCCAAAGGCTATAGACATCTTGCAGAATCTATCACTTTGCACACATGAATGGGTCAAACGAATGAGAGCGTCAACACTTTTAACTGTGTTCGATGAAGACAGTGGACTTCCATGACCGACTGATTACATCAAAACAAGACAGATTCACTTCGATAAAATCTCAACTGAAGGAGAGCATTGTTACCAAACCTCGGTTCGATAAATTTCATTCCCTAAAACTTGAAGCATAAACCCGCTAGTCAAATTTGGCCCCTAACCCAAAGCCTGACCATCAAACCTTGAATTTAAAATGCTCCATTGTTTCATGATATTCCTCTGCGAGAGTCCAATTTTCCCGCGAGTATGACATGTTTCGTCTATGAAATAGTAGATTTTTGACAGGGCTCATTTTTTGTGTGGGTGGGTTATGTTTTGTCTTACGGAATAACAGGTTGCAGTGACTATCAAGTTGGGTTGAGTATGGAATTAACCATAGTTGTGCAACATGGTAGTTCTGGGTGCTCGGCATTTAAAATATATAAAGAAGCATATTCATTGCTCGAGATTACATTTTTTATTTTTTCATGTCTTATTAAGACATCTGGATTTCTGGGAGCATGCCCATTTCTTGGTTTGATCCCCCATTTCATTTTCCCCAAAAAGAATTTGAATTTGGTATGGTTATGATCTAACCATTCCAGATTAATTCATTTTTTGTCAAATTAAACTTTTTTGAATTGATTAATAATGGATAAGGATTCATGCATACATATATAGATATAATTGAGCGCAAAATCAATCGATTAAGATCTGACCACTTGAATGCAAAATCAATCGATTAAGATCTGACCACTTGAATGAGAGAGGGGGATTTTGACAAGAAACCAATTGATTAAAAATGAGATCACAAAAAACACCAAGGCTACCCTAACAATAATTCCTCCCCTTCTGAGGGCGTGGAAGGGTTGTTGTTCGAATTCAATTCCGACCGTGGAAACCACTGAAATGATGCGGGTTTTCTCATCTGTGTGGAGGTTTCAACTGAGAAGCTCGACATTTGACAACGCTCACGACCACAGATTACTCTCATGTGCAACAAAATCCTCATCAGCCCCAGCCAACCCATTGTATCCTTACTATTGTTCTGAGCAAGAGATGGGATTTTCTGTTAAAACTTTGATTTGCAGGTGACAAGGGGTGGTGTGTTTATGAGGTTTGAACCGGAACGTCGGAGGAGTGGTGTGTTTATGAGGTTTGAACCGGAACGTCGGAGGAGGAGAATCCCATTGCTTATTCATGCTACCTGGATTGACCCAACAAGCTGAACAATGGAGCACGTGTGGTTTCTAGAGTTCAAGGGTTCCAATTTTGTTCTTGGGCCTATGTCAGTAGGAGTTCATACCCCATGTAAATGGAAGTTGAGAGGGTGAAAAGGAATGCTGAAAGAAAGCACTCGAAAAGAACATAGGGTAATGATGAAAAGATGTATGTCTATCCTTCCTTGATCTCCTCTGACCACCATTTCTTTCAGGAGTCCAACTCTGAACTTACGTGCCTGCCTACCTACCTAACCTATGACTTTTGACGCGTTACTCTACTGACCTGACTTACCTGGTTCCTGAAAGCCCTGAACCTGGAATAATAACATGAAAAATGGGTCACTATAATAGAGACATAGTAGTAATTCAATATATATAATAAACATGGAGGTTACTGAATACTACAACATGATGAGGTTCCATACTAGAATGAGTGTATCAGAGTAATAGTGCTTACATTACCCATATATTCAAATTTATATCAAATATGATGGTGAAGAATAAATAGATCATAGTACGACCAAGTTCCTTTAACGGTGTTGGTATAAGACACAAACATCATGACTATAAATATCAAATTTCTTTAAAAGGCTCTTAAAGTTGTACACATAGCAAGAGGTCGTGAGTCTCATTTACCTGTAAGAAGATTGAAATCGCATGGGACGATACACTCGTCATTGCTGGAGGACTTATGCAGGCAGATGCGTGTGTCGTGGCTGCTGTAATGAAAGAGGAGGACGGTGAACCATGGTGACGAGAGCTGCACGAATGTTTTCGCCTGTGGGATTTGTATTCGCCTCAAGGAGATTGATGTTGCTTTTTCCAAATCTGAAGCGTGTTGCCTCCTCAGAACATCATTTACACATCCCTGAAGTTCATTTTTTGTGTTGGGACAATTGCATTCCACTAGCATATTTTCGACGTTTGCTCATTCTTCAAAATCCTAATCCCATTTATGAAGACAACTAATTTTTGAACAAATAAGTTGTGAGGAGAAAGAAGAATAATTTGTAACAAACGGAAAATGGGCGTGTACTTACAGTGAGTATGGACTAAATTAATAATGGAAGAGGAAGCTTCCCTTGTACGATGTTTGAACAAGCTTATTTGCCAAAGAAACATCAAATGGGAGGTGGGAGGTGCTCAACATCCATAAAACTTTTTAAATTGAAATCGAATATTCTGGAATCCGACAGACCACGCCATGTCCGTCCGATTCCCAAATTCCCAAATATGTGAGGAATTTGGAATCCACTTAACCTCACCCAATAGCAATCAACAAACGATACGAAAAACGATTTAATGAAAAGAAGTGCAGATAGCGATTTTATACAACATTGGTGTTAAATTCTATACGCGTCATTAAAGGGAAGATGATGGGGCTCACATACGTTTGACAGTGAATAACGTTTAATACTTTTGTCTTTTACTATATTCCAAATATGAATTTAGTCATCACGATATACATTTAGGTTATTTGTTAAAATTTATGTAAAAAAATTGAGAAACCTGAACTGTACAAGAAAGTATAAAAGGGAATGTATGTATTTAGTAAACGTTGAAGGGAGAGATATATGAAAACAAAAAGAGCGCAAAAAATGTTGATCAAGACACTTAGATAGGGTAGGACCAGCATGAAAGTTTTTTATTGCTTCAGAATTTCTTAGTACAAGGATCTGCAAACAGATGGTATATGCGTGTAAAGAAGGTGGATTAGATTAGTTTAAATGAATAAATATTTCGAAGGAGAATAAAATAATGTAATATCATCACTCAATCAATACCAATTATATGATATGAACTCATGCAAATTTTATAGGAAAAAAAGAGTATACTTTCACCCCATTGTTGGTTCGTGGAATTCTGTCTCACATTCAAGGGCACACTTGAAATAAGTCCATACCATCAACAATCATCACTAGTTACTTGCAAACACTAGTGCACAAGAAAAAATGAAAGAAACAATAAAAAGGGGCCTCTCTGGCAAGACACTCACTCAATGATTGGGCAACATTCAGTATGAGGGAGTCAGAATCCCTTTCACTGGAAATTGAACTTCTTTTATAGGTTTTCTAAACTTGATCAAACAAGCTCAAACGTTGAATGGCCTAAGCGATTGTATTTGCCAACTAACTTGGGCAACTGCTTAATTATTGAATAAACTACTCAAAAAAAAAATTAAATTGTGTTTCATCGACCCTAATATATTTTAATATTTGCTTTGAGCTTATTTTTAAAAATTCATTAATTTTCTTTACCATTTTAGACAATTAAGACTGTGGAACTCGCATGTGTACACTACAACAAGCATTGAACAAACACTTTCAACAAATCATTTCATAGCGAGCTTTCGAGGACTAGACTATACTTTTTTTATTATGCTCAGTAGGTATCAATAGCTCCTAAATGTTCTATAGAGGCTGTATGTAACATTCTTCATGCATGTCCAACCTTGCTCCCGCTTTTCATTCAAGTTAAAGATTTTTCTTTCTCATCAATGATATCTATCTCAATTAAATTAATCTAATTGAATCAAATCAATTTTCTTATCCATGGATGATAAAAATGGCAATGTTTGTATTAAAAATAAAACCCACTGGTCAGCTCTACGAAAGAGAGTTTGTAGAACCCTCTACATTGGTCATGCACATTACACATTAAATAGAAAACATGGTTTTAGTGAAGTTAGAGCAACATCCTAAGAAATAGAAACTAATTCCTATCCTGAGGTTATGTGAACCAACTCTACCTATTCTAGGATATTCTCCATTATCTTCAACACTCCCCCTTAATGGAGAATGGGTTCACATATATGCCTAACATCTTCCTAAACATTTGAAACTTAACTTTTCCAAAAGGCTTAGCGAAAATGTCCACAACATTATCACATGTATTACAATATTCCAGATGAATTTCTTTGGATTGCACTTTTTCCTTGACAAAGTGGAATTGAGTATCACTATGTTTAGTGTTTTTGTGAAACACCGGATTATTGGCCAACTTGATTGAACTCTGATTGTCACATTTGATTGTTGTTGCGACAGTCTGTTCTTCCCCAACATCCTGGAGAAGTCTCCGCAACCAAACTGCCTCACACATTGCTACAAACATTGCTTGATATTCTGCTTCCCCTGGGGACAAGGAGATTGTGTTTTGCTTCTTGCTGCTCCATGTGATCACCCCAGATCCAAGACTGATTGCATAACTTGTTATAGATCTGCGATCATCTACATTTCCTGCCTAATCTAAATCTGCATATCCTGCCAATCTAACATCAGAGGAGTCAGTGTAAATAATTCCATAATCTACAGTACCTTGTAGATACCTCAAAACATTCTTCACTGCATTCCAATGGCTTTCGAGTGGCTTAGAAATAAATTGGCTTAACACACTAACTGCATAAGCCAAATCAGGTCTAGTGGTGGTTAGGTAGATCAAAATCCCAACCAGTTGTCTATAAAGTGTTGCATCTGCCGCTTTTGAGCCATCCTCACACTGCGATTTGATGTTCTACTACAATGGTACTGGTGTCGGCTTACACTGATCCATTCTAAACTTTTCTAACAGGCCTTTGACATACTTTGCTTGAGACATAAATGTTTGACTTGAATCTCTCCAAATATCGAGACCTAAACAGTATTTGAGTTCACTGAGATGCTTCATGTCAAACATCTGTGACATCTGTTGCCCAATTTCATCAATTAGATATGTAGCATCACCTGTAATTATCAAATCATCTACATATAATGAAATCAACACTACACACCCTTGTTCATCTTTCATGGTGTAAAGATTAGGGTCATTCTTACTTCTATTGTAGCCAGCTTGTAGAAAAAATGAATCAATTTTCTCATACCACGACCTGGGAGCTTGTTTTAGTCCATAGAGTGCTTTCTTCAACCTACAGACTAAATGTTCTTTTCCTTTCTAGAAAAACCCTTCTGGTTTCTCTAGATAAACCTCTTCTTTCAGTTCTCCATTAAAAAATGCAGACTTTACATCTAGTTGGTGCATCATCCAATGTTTCTTAGTAGCTAAAGCGATTAACATTCTGATAGTGTTCAATTTAGCTACATGGGTGAAGGTTTCTTCATAGTCTATCCCTTCTTTTTGTGTGTACCCCTTTGCAACCAACCTAGCTTTCAGTTTTTCTATAGTTCCATCTGCATTATTTTTCGGTTTATATAACCATTTACAACCTATGGTCTGTTTTCCTCTAGGAAGTTCAACCAATTCCCAAGTGTTATTTTTGATTATTGAATCATATTCCTGTTCCATGGATGTTTTTCATTCATTACTTTCATTTTCTTCTTTATAACTAGACGGTTCAACCACATTCATCATACTAGTTATAAAAGCATTTTCCCTATATCTTGCAGGCATTTGAGCTTTCCTACCTGATCTCCTGAGTGGTGGGGTGGTGGTTTCAAACCTTATTTGATCATCATTTATTCCTTCCTGTTGTTGCTACTGTTTCTATTGTTGTTGTTCATCCTCTACCTTTGTTTGTTGCTCACCCTGATTGTTCTCTGCTTCTTCTTCTTCAAAGTATGGAATGTCCCATCCATCATAGTGCTTATCAGGTTCTTCATTATCCTGCTCATGGAATTTAACATCTCTACTAACAAAAATCTTGTGAGTAGAGGGATTAAATAATCGGCATGCTTTATATGACAAACAATACCCTATAAAAGTACATCTGATGGCTTTTGAGTCTAATTTTTTTTCTATCTTCCTTTAGTATGTGGGCAAATGCTTTACATCCAAATATTCTTAAGTGTTTATATCCATATAAAGCTTCAAAAGGAGTTTTAGACTCTAGACTTTTTGTAGGACTCCTATTTTTCAAATAAACTATAGTATTCACTGCTTCAGCCCAAAAACCATTCAAAAGATTCTTACCTTTCAACATACTTCTAGCACATTCCACCAGTGTTCTGTTCTTTCTTTTTGTTACTCCATTCTGCTGTGGTGTATGGGGTACTGTGAACTGCAGCAAAATTCCATGATCTTTACAATATCTGATAAGCTCATCTTTTCTGTATTCTCCCCCTTGATCATAATGGAGAATTTTTATATGTTTCCCTGTTTGTATTTCAATCATATTTTTAAACTTCTTAAAGTATTCGAATGTATGACTCTTCTTACTTAATAAAATACACCCAAGAAAACTTTGTACAATCATCAATAAACAGTAGGAAATATAGTGCACCTCCTAATGATTTTGTCTGCATGGAACCACAAAGGTCTGTGTGCACTAACTCCAGTATATCCCTCTGTTTCTTTTCTACTCTAACAGGGAATTCTTCTCTATGCATTTTCCCTAAAGTACAGACATCACAATCATTATGTACTTGTTTTAGCATAGGAAGATCTCCATTTCTTTCCTCTATAGTAACAACAAATCATTGTAGTTGATGTGGCTGAATCTATGATGCCAAAGCTCTTCTGTAGTTAGGATCGCTGATGTCAATGCTTGAACCGGTGAAAGCATCACATCCAACTTGTATAGTCCTCTTGTTTGGATCCCTGTAGCAATTGTCTTCATGCCATCTAGAAGATATTTAATGTAACAGTTAGATTTTAAAAATTCAACTTTAAAATCTTGATCTGTAATCATAGATACAGAAATCAAGTTCTTTGTTATGCCAGGCACATACATCACATTATAAATTTGTTTGATATTACCATCAGGTAGAATAACAGAAACTTTCCCACATCCTTTGATCTGATGACTTCTGTCATCACCTAGGTAAATCTGTGCGCCTTCATTGATCTCTTTAAAATCCTCCAGCCAGTGCTTATTCCCTGTCATGTGTGTTGATGCTCCTAAAACTACATACGAAATGTATGCATCAACATTTTCATCATGATTTGCCAGGAACAATCTTAAATTCTACACCTGATCACCATTCGCGAGATGACTTGCATGTCTTTTTGACTTCTGTTGTTCTTCATGATATTTCTTTTTCCTGTATTCCTTGGCAATATGACCCAATTTTCCGCAATAAAAACATTTAGTTTCAGAGTAGTTTTTATTCGGATTCATACCTTGGGTCAGATTTGGTCGTTTCTTTGAACTTGCTCCATTTTACCGTTGTGGACTCCGTTTCCCTTTGTAAAAGTTTTTCTTCGCCATTAATGCAAAATCGGCACTCTAGGGCTTTAGAGTCGATCTCCTCTCTTCTTCCTGCATCAATATACCTGTCAGCTATTCAAAATGTAGGATCTTCTCTTTGGCATTTATCCCAGTGATGAACATTTGATAATCATCAGCGACACCATTCATTGTAATGGTCATAAGATATGTATCATCCATTGTATGACCAATATCTAATAATATGGTTTTCAGATCCTTGATCCTTGCTACGAATGAAGCAATTGTTTCATTCTCCTCCATCTTCATGGACAGGATCTTACTCTTGAGGAACAAAAGACGATTTGAATTCTTGATCTCGTACAATTCCTTCAAAATTCCCCAGATCTTGTTAGCTGACTTACCTTCTCTAATGTGCAATATAATGCAGTATTTCACTGACATATTTAACATTTTCCTTGCTCTACTTTCTCATTTCTCCCACTCTAGGATCGATGCTAATCCAACCTGGGCCTCGACTCATCCCCATTCACAATCGTCCAAGCACTTTGTGCTTCTAGCAGAGTCTGCATCTTGAACTTCCAATTTTCATAATTAGAACCATTGAGCATGTTATGCTCATTCATTCATGCTTCAAATATATTGTTATTCATCTTGGCGATTTAGAAAAAAAAATCTGACAGGTAAAAGACGTTACATTTACCCCAGATCTGTGACAGAGACAAATCACTATTCTCCAATGTTGTTTGATCTAACAGCACACGCGTAGATCCCCGTGGCTTCCTTCTTAGCCTCCAGACAACCTTCTATTTTCATCCACAACCTTGTTATTGGCTTCTCCACGTAGCTTCTTTGACAGTGACAGCCTTGTTCTTGGCTTCCCCTCGCAACCACAGCCTTGTTATTGGCTTCCACGATCATCGCAGAAGTGCTTGTCGTTTTTGTGACATCGTCACAACTGTACACGTCTTTCCTACGACGAATTGCGACGAAAAAGTTTGAAAATATGTGCAAAGGTGCTACAGTGCCCTTGTCGCAGAGTTACACTCAAAATCAGGGACGATTTCGGAATCGTCACAGTTATCCGCCTTACAACTGTGATGATCTCGATTCAAAGAACCACCCACCAACCAGCGTATAGGTTCCTCAGCCATGATGCTCTAATACCATGATAAAAATGGCAATGTTTGTATTAAAAATAAAACCCATTGGTCAGCTCTACGAAAGAGAGTTTGAACCAGGAGAGTATAGCTCTGCAGAACGCTCTATATTGTTCATGCACATTACACATTAAATAGAAAACATGGTTTTAAGGAAGTTAGAACAACACCCTAAGATATAGAAACTAATTCCTATCCTGAGGTTACGTGAACCAACTCTACCTATTCTAGGATATTCTCCATTATCTTCAACAATGGACTCAATAACGCCCCTCCTTTCAGCCCTTGAAAACATCTGTTTTTTTTGCAACAACAATTGTATTTATGGCCAATGGCAATCCTCCATGTTCCACGTCAACTTCTCAGCTTATCATTACCATTAAATAGTTCTAAAATTATTTGACACATGACATTAGAGCAGACTCAACCATTTATTAAATTAGAAATTTCAATAATATAAAGACTCTATTTATGCATCTAGTGCAGGGTTCTAACAGTCGAACTACTATATTAAATCTGACGCTTTGTTCACATGCTTCGCATTACTTTCCCTATCTTTTTTCCAACTAAGTTTAAGTTGAGTTCTATCTAGTCACATCTTCACAACCAGTTCTCATCCTGTAACTCTCCTCTCTATAGGGTTTGAGGTTGTGGTCAACCTAGTCCCATTTTCTCGTACCTTTCCACTAGTGGAGGTCAATTGTGTGAGTAAATGCGTAAGAGCGTTCACCAGGCTAGGGTTGACTACTTCCATTTTCCAGTCTGGGGATGCAATGCAATGGAAAAATGAAGTTTACAAGCCAATGGCACCACTTTTTCCAAAATGTGCTCAGAAAACTAGAGTCGTGGTATTAAACAATATTGAGAGGTAACCCAAAATGACACCAGAAATGAGCAAAAAATATATGATTTGTTGGGTCGAAGTCGTCTTGGTACAAGGAAGAAAAATATCCATTTTGGAGAAGGCACAAACTACTACTACAATACAATCATGCTTCTAGAATGTCATGGGCTTCTGCAATGCGTGGAGCTCTAGGAAGCCCTCTGCGCATGGAAAATGCGAGGCGATGAAGATTGTACTCAATAGCAGCCGAGGCAGTCATACTGCAGTAAGAGAAATTGGGCTTATAAAAAGTTTAGACGTGTTGAATTTTAATGGGATAGAACAACGAAAATGAAGTGAGGGGATTGACTGAGCTAAATAGTGTTTGCACAACCAACTTCTAGATAAAACAACTTTCAGCATAAAAATGCAAAAAAATGTGAATAGTTTCTTAATGTATTATGATTCACTGGAAAAGTGAATATTGGTTACCTAAATTAATTAATGGGAAGCTTTAAAAACCCATATTAATAGTTGTGGCAGTGAATTTTGTGATATGTTAAATAATATAGTTCTTTGGGAGTACTTACAAAAGATTATTTTGAATGACATAGTTCTTTGAGGTAGTTACACGTGGTTATTTTAACATAAATGGTTTGAATGATAGATTTTGGGTGAATGTATATTCTTGAAATGTTTTAAGGGAGGAATGTGATTTATAAATAAAAATTAAGTAAATAAATAAATTGTTTAGATAAAAAAATTGGGTGATTTTATCGAGAGGCTACACAACCTAGTATCGGGGAGATGTGTGGGCGTAATGTAACTATGTTAGCAATTTTGTAAAACGGTTATGTAATACAATATGTAATGTGATGTGATGTAATGTTATGTTGACACGGTCAAATTATTTAAAATAAAAATAAAAATAAAAAATAAAAATTAGTTCCATTTTCTATTTTGAATTTTAATATCACTCTTGGATTTATATAAACTTTTAGAAGCTCCTAGGTTTATGACAACCCATGGTGTGGAGCCTTAGGTTACGAGAACCCCATGGTATTGAACCTATTCAACGTGGAATAAACCTATTTAAAGGGGGGAAAGAGGTCTAAGAAAATGTGTCCTTCATATCCAAACAATTTTTAATCCCATATATATATATATATATTATATATATATATATATATATATATATATATATATATATATATATATATATATATATATATATATATATATATATATATATATATTATATATATATATATTTGGCAGTGTTTGGAAAACATGTGCATGGACAAAAATCTGAACCTTTCACATTATGTTAGTGTTATATTTTGTTTTAGACTATTTTCAATAGTTTTATCTTCCAAAGTAAATTTTTAATAAAATTACAATTTGAGTCTTATATTTCTATGTTATTAAGGAAAATGAATTAATTTTTTCTTTCTTTGAAGTTGTTTGGTTTTTTGGATGGGCTTCTACATTGTAATAACCAGTGCCTTTTCTTAAATATTTCAATAAGAAATTAAGTTTAAGGTTTCATGCGGAAGGTAAAAGTATTGCTAACACCCTGCGTTGATTGGACTTGCATTGATAATTTTTTGTGTCATTTGGGTTGAAAGAGTTTGATATATTTACTCTTTCTTAACCACTTGTGAATATTATCATCATGAAATTTGTAAAGAGTGAGTTAGTCACCTCTGAATATCTACAAAGTGTCTAACAAGATTATAAATCCTACCCTTGCAGTTTTTTTTGCTCCATAGATGTGGATCATCTATTTTCTTCTTGAACTTATTGTTTCAATCACCAAGAATTTTATTTTGAATTAGCTTCAAAGATCTTCCTCTCTTGAATCCTAATTTTAACAATTTCTTCTATACACCTTCGGAAGTAAATTCCAATCCTCTTCAGAGTCCACTTTGAACAACTCAGTGACACAACCATAGTCACCTATTGATGGTGCTAGATACCGCCAACATACAGGGGGTCTACCCAATGTGAAGTCCCAATCAGATATCACACCATTTGGAGTAGGAGCCCCATCTAGAGTATTGTCCTAACCACCATTACACAAGTTTTTCCTTGGTTTCAATGGATGACATAAGAGATTATACACATAATCTTCAAATAAACAAGTATGTTGACATTGTGAAACACCAATTGCAATGTGTAAAAGGAGGCCTTCACGAGAGGGGAGACAAGAGTGAGTCTCTAAAAGGAAAGAAATAGTACTATCCAAGGAGAGGCACGTGATATCAAGGAAAAAATCATTAGTTATCTAGCGAAATAGTTCACATAGACACAATGATCATAAAAGAAAATACAACACAAATTCAATAAGATGAGCACCAAAGCTAATGAAGTAGTTCAACTTATTTAGTACTTATTAATATAACATATACTACAAACATCTAAATAATAGTCTTAAAATATTCACTATACATGCATGAAAATGTGTTGGCTCAGCGAGCTTCAATTATTATGTGAAAGATCCAAGTACACAGTTTCAATGGTAAGCCACTAGCTCCAACAGTGGAACATTAAGTCCAAGGAATGATATTCTCTCCTATGCCAAGCTGAAGAAGCCAAGGATTTCTCTCCAAATTGTAAGCCTCCAAAATTCCCTTGCTTGAGTGATAAGGTTTCTTTTATAACAAGAATAATGACCATTCATATCCCATGTGAGTCTTGAACTACCCTCATGACTCTTGGACTTCCAATGTGACCTTTGAACTTCTATTTGACTCTTTTTCCCACATGTGACTTTACATATTCCACATATGAATCTTGGACTTCCACCTATTTTACATTTTGTCTTTTTTTAGAATACAATAATTACATCCACAAATGATGTGGTAATGCACATTAACACATATAACATTATGATGACACTTGTACAAGCCATAACTTGGCATTGATGACATGGAACTTCATGATGATGTGGCAATGCCAAGTTGCTCTATTTATTGTTATGTATATCATTCTTGATGATAGATATGATATGTACTTCATCTTCACCCTCCAAACGGTCTTTGATTGTGTAGAATCTAGGGCAATAACATTAGGTGATTTCTCTTCCATTAGTGACTACTTGAGAATTCTTTTTTACTTGTTTAGATTAGGATCTCCTTCTTGTTATATTATTAGTGTTATTCTTCATCAAACAATAACCAATGCTTGAACATAAATACACAAGAGACGCAACATGTAGGTTATAATCTAGGGCCAAAACATCTAACTCTTTGAGAGGAAAACTCACACAAATTCTTCTTATAGAAATTCCAATTGACGAATATCAAGACCAAGACCCTTGACCTATTAGCCACTCAGATACCAAGCCACAAGTCCTCTTAACTATATTCTCTTCTATCTACTCCTCTTTCGCCTTGATCTTCTGAGCATTGAAATGTTGACATCATTGAGATCTCATATAGATCTCTTCTCATGGGACCTTCTTATTGTCATCATCAACAAACTGAACATGTCCTAGATGTATCTACCTTCTCTATCTGATTTTAATCTCCTATACTGAACCTAGATATTTGAATTGTACTCAAGATGGATTTGAATTCCCTTTATCACAGAACTATAGCCTTCTTCATCGAGTAGGGGACCTGAAACAGAGGGGATCTGATTTTTCCTTGTTGTCATTGGTCATTAGACTTCTTCGTTGTCCCTTTATTAGATTCGTTGCTACTCCTTCCAACCGAGATCATCTATGTTTAGAGATAGGAAATGATCTCTGTAATACCCATCTAAAAATAGAGAGATGCAAATATTTTAACTTTCCTTTACTACCTTTTGTCCTCCGTGTTAGTGTCAGCCTTTACAGCCTTCCTCTAGTGATCAAATGTGCTCTTACAAAGTTATTTTGAAGTGTCAAGGTCAAATTTTGTCATTTCAAAGAGTTTTCAAGCAAAATTTGGTCACTAGGCATTAGGTCTGGGTTTGCTCTCACTCTTTTCAAAGTTGCCCAAAGGCCCATCCATGTCATCATTCAGCTGAGTCTATCATCATTCATAGGGTTTTGATTATCATCTCAGTGTCTAATGAGTCATCTTACATCTTTTTCATGCTTCAGTTGTGCCTTGGCAAGTTCACTTCCCTCTCCTAGGGTTTTGAAGCCAATTTCTCTTGGGCGGTCAAATCATTAGCAAAACTTGTTTCCTGATCTTCATAAACCTTCCCCTATCCTTAAAATACCTTATCAAACACTTCCCATCCCTTAGATCCGCCAAATTCCTCATTTTTCCACAAACCCTAGTTTCTAGCTACAACCTGGCAATTTTCTAGGTTGGGCCTGTGTTTTGCCCTTTTGGACCGTTTCCCCTCACTCAATCTCTGAGATTCCACTTTCCCCTGCTCCCTAACATCCCTCCCTACTCCCAAAAATTTCCTCAAGAATTTAGAAGCCCCTTATCCCCTTCATTTCGCTCCATTTCGACCAAATTCCTCGTTTCACACATCGGGGCAAGTTTCACTCAAATGATGTTTCAGATCAGTAAAAGATTAATTTTGGGAAACTGAGAGAGGTTTTTGTCCAAAATATTCCAAAGAAGAAAAACCTCCTTCACGTTTTACACAGGTGTCATGGTTTGAGAGAAATGTCAAGAACATCGTTGCCTCAGGAGAATCAAAGACACCTCTGGAGTGACCTTGGGAAAATCAAGTTTTCTCCTAGATTGGTTGGCCAAATGATTTTATTGATGGGTAAAATGAGAACTAGACAAATAGATATTTCCAATGAGCTATCATGAGCTCAATTTGGGGTTGAGGAAGGCATTCAAAAGTTGACTGCAACAACACTCTTCTTTCAGGCAGCCTCATTTGGCAC
>APFE030192348.1:1705-24099 GCA_000404065.3 Pinus taeda
TTTGCAGAAGGTGTCTTCAGGGAACATGAAGTACATACTCAGGGGAACATAATGCAAGTGTTTTTAGGATATGTCACTACTCACAGGTCCCAGAATGTATCCTCCAATGTACAAAAATAGGGGTAACAGGGACGGTGACCAACGGTGACAAATTACTGTGTAACAGTGAGGTGAGCTACCAAATCATGAAATATATCTCCTATGAAGGAAGAAACAGTATAGTCTATGGTTATCATTTCAGATCACTGCATGAACTAAGATATGGAATGGCTCTACCTACATCTAGAAAACTCAGTCTGCCATATTTTCTCCTCTAGTCTTTGATAGAGTGTGGCACCAAACTGAATGCAGGGGTTCCAGACCAACTGGCCCACCATGGGATCATTAAATTGTTGGTATAGGATGCCCTCCACACATACACAATCCCTATAGCCTAGGAAATTTTTAGGAACATGACGAGAGAAGATAACATAAGAACTCTCATTGATGACCTTAGTCCATCTAGCAGTGAAGAGGAGGAGCAGAAAGAGGAACTTGAGAAGGAACTCCATGAGGAAGCACAAAATATTCAATTAGAAGAAGAAAAAGAAGAAAAACAGAGAGAGGAGGAAGAACAGAAACAATGGGAAGAAGTGGATAGGAAAGTAGGTTTCCATGCTAGAGAGGAAGACATGACATCAGAGGCTTGGGATGTCAAGGAATCTGTCAAAGCCATTAAAGATGAAGAGTTATATTAGTTGCTCAGAGGATGAGCAACCCATTTAGCAGGGGGGTGATGATGAGCCTCAGAAATGGGTAATTTTATGAGCTCATTCTACCTCTTACTTCAACTTAATCCACCATTCTCATTAACTTGTTGCATGTTTTGAATATATTTATGCTAATAGACAGAATTGGGTTAGTCACTTTTCCATGTAGTCTAATGAGTGCTTTATGCTGATTTTTTGGACAATTTTGGACAAAGTCAACGAATTTATGAGCAAATGGTAGCCAAAACTTGAGGAAAATAGGGAAGAGGACTTGTAGGAGGGGTGTCTACTTCATTATGGACCCCTTTTCTCGAATCCTCCATCAGCAAATCAGGGCACGAAGGCCCACATTGATGATTTGAAGGGGCAGCCAAGCAAGTCAAATAGGATTGTTGTTTATCTTTAGTTCTAGGAAGCCGAGTTCCTTGATTTTATAAGGACTGTTGGGAGTCCTCATTTTTATAAATAAGAAGGCTTCGAACCTCAGTAGGTTAGCCAGTTATTAGTAGATTTTCACACTTTTGTCAAGCATTGTTCTCAACACATTTTCGAGCTCTTTTTAGAACAATTTATGTGATGTAGCTGCTATTTTTGATAATGAAGATGAAACAATTTTTGAGCCAGCACTGATCTCTTCCAGAGGACTAAAGCTCTTGGGTTAAGGCCCAACCCAAGTTGCCCAACACCTCCTTTCTGTACTTATATGTTTTTTCTTCCATTCATGAGTTAATTGCTGTTGCATAGATTCATTTTACTTTGTCAGATTAGGTTGCTTTTGATGGTTAGAATAGTTTTTTTGTTTCAATTGCTCAAGCAGGATGCTGCAGTGACAAAATAAGATTGAAAAAGACCAAAACAGGCCCTGATCTCCTTTCTCCCTTCTTGGGACTATGATTTGAGGTCAAGGCACTACTGCTGCCACCAAAAACACAGTTTTTGCTCTTCCATGCAACTGTTAGTGTGATACTTTGAGCTGGAAAGGTTGATATTGGTTCAAATTCATTTGCTTAGATGATTTCTTGTTCTGTTACTGTTAGTGTTGGTATCTCCATCCCTCCATCAGTGATCAAATTCTTTTGTTGCATTGCATATTAGGTGTCTCGCTCAGTCAGTTGCATTCCATTAGGATCATGGATCATCTAACGGTAGTGGCTTGTTGTACATTTTCCCTCATGCCCTTTATCTGCTGGCCCATTTCCATTCATCTAGATCATTTTTTGTCTTTAAATCTGCAAGAGTCATTTTTAGGGTTTCAGTCTCATTAGGTCTAGGGTTTCATCAAGAAGGTCTTCAAAAGGTTCAATAACAGTTAGCACGTGCATGAGGAGGTTGAATAAAGTCCCAGTACTAATAAATTCGATAATCACATGCTCAAAGATTTATTTTTCCTCAAAACCCTGTTTTGAGGAAAAATAGAGTATTCTATGTTTTCATGTATCAAAATTTGATGTAATTTCAATTTTTCATATGTAACAGCTTCAGTGGCAGGCCTGGTCACCTTGCCAAGCTTTAACATCTCCATCACTTGCAAGGCAAACAAAAAGTCAAGTCATTTAGTTCATCAAAGGCAAAAATAAAGCAAAACTGCCTAAAAACAGAGTTTGAAAAGTAAATGTCAAATGTAAACATTACAAAAGTGGGTTTTATGAGTGAAAAATTAAATTCTATTGTATATAAACCACTTCTTGTGTTTACAAAACTCATTTGCATCCAAAAGAGAAAGAGGAACTTAGAACAAGGTCATGGAGGGAAAATCGCAGCAAGCAGTTCAATTTTTAGGGGCGCGATGCATTAGGTCACTGGCACGACGCATAGAGATGGCGTGGCGCATTGGGCCGCCCTCCACTGTGTAGAAAATACACTGGCGCAACGCATAGAGTAGGCGCGGTGCGTTGGGTTTGTGGCATGGTGCATAGAGCTACAAGCTTGTTTTCACCCATGAAATTCATACAAATGCTAAATTTGCTCAGTTGCCACCTGTCCAAAGTAAGTCAAACAATATTCCAATGCCAATGAATGTGTGTCTCTAGATGTTTATGATGATTGAGTGAGAAAATTTTCAAACCCTACCTCCCTACAATTTTTGCTCAAAAAAAAATTACTTAGGGTTTGTAGTTGTGTTTTTGCTGCAAAGTCCACTCCATCACTCCCTAACCCTTTGATTCCCTGATTTGTTTTATAGTATCATTAACTCATTCCACTATCCCCATATCCCTAAACTCATTCACCCCCTCTCCCCAATTCTCACTATCCCAAACCCTAGTTCCAAATTCCTAAACCCTAATTGCTATCCCAAAGTCTAACTACTGTCCCTAAAACCCTTTTATTCCCCAAAATCCAGTTAGCAACTTTCCCAAAACCCCTCTTAGCCTCTACCTTCATAGTCCCTCATACATTTTCATACATTTGGTAGCAAAAGTTAAAACACCTTAAATCTCTTCATACTCATCTAAAAGAAACTCAAATATTTGGCAAACATGGAATCTGATCCTTCCTATGACCAAGATGAGGAGACACACAATGACTCTCCTACAGAAATTCATGCACCAAGGAGACCTCACAAGGGTGGTAAACATATACGAGAGGAGCCTACACTTGCTGAGCTACAGGCCTGCCCTCTTGCTTTCATGTGCTTTCAACACCAATCCTTTTATCAGTTTTGTGAGATTGTTGAGAGAGTCCAGTACCATCATGAGTTGGTCAAGTTGTTTGTGCTCCATCTACATAATGGCCAAGTCACTCTAGCAGGTGTGACATTCACCTTGACACCGGAGTCTATTTCTCTAGCAACTGGCATTGCAAATGTCAGGGAGCAGTGGAATAAAAGGCAACAAATTGACAAGGAACATTATGAGCCTTACATCAAGGCTGGTTATCAAAGACATCTCAGTAGAGTTTTTCCCTTTCGGTACTTGAAAGACTCATATGCTCCCTTGATGAAAATCATAATTAAGTATTTCAGCTGTGAGGGCCAGTTTTCATGCCTATATGCCTATCATATCAGATTGTTGATGCACTTTAATAGGGTGAAAATGATTAATCTCCCCTACTTCATTTGTGAGAACAATGAGAAGATGACCACCCTAGTGCAAAGGAAGACTCCTTGGCAGTAGTATGATAGCATATACCATTTTGCACTAATCAAAATTGTGGTCACGTATCAGCTTGGGTTACAGAATATTTCATCGGAGGATTTCATTTCACATGAGGTCTTCACGGGTCCTCAAGTGCCTACAGTAGCTTTTCATGAGACAAGTGGACCTTCACATTAGTAGGAGAGTTATGAGACACGGACCACTAGCGTGCCGGTGTTTGTCACCTATCAAAAGAGCACTAGAAGGTTGTTTACAGTAGCAAAGCAAGTATTATCTCCACCCGGGGTGGAAGGGGTCTCACATCCTCCATCAGCATAATAGGTTCAGGACAAGGGCAAGCAACCATTACATGTTGAGGGGCCTTCAGCAGAGCAGGAGATGGATTTCATTCTCATTCAAGATGATGACACTGATTTGGGCCCACAAAGCTCAAAGCTTAAGGAGATCATTCAGGAGCAACAAGTAGACATCAATGATTTATCCCTCAACCTAGGAAGAGCTAAGTGGATAATCAAATACCTAGAGCAAAAGAACAAGCAACTATAGGATCAGGAAACCATTATGGAGCTGCAAAACATACGAGAAAACCGCCAAGCTGCCAAGAGGAGGAAAGTGAAGCTCACAGCACCTGAACAAGAAAACAATGCTGATCAAGAATCTTGGCTTGAGAGAGTGAATATCCACTTAGAAAATTTACTAGAGAAATCCAACAGGGAGAAAACCATGTTGAGGCACATGGCCTACCATTACTTGGTGAGAAACAAAAGTTGCAAGGCAAGAATCAAGAACTTGAAGGCCAAGTTGAAGAAGGCATCGAGGAAGTGAAAAGAGAAAGATAGACTTCAGATCTTGGCTTAGGCTTCCTTGGCCCAGCATAGCACTTAATGGAGAACACTCAACCCAAATTTCAAAAAATTTGGGACACTTTTTGCATATTTGGAATTTTTAGGCCAAAACACAGGTTTTTCTGCCCAATGACCCGCGCCACCTGGTGCTCGCTTTTGATTGGGGTCTCCTTTTGATGAAAGCTCAGCATTTTTGGATTTTTAATGAAAAAATATGTATGCTCTCCAATGGCCAAGAAATTTTGATAGGTTTTGAGCCCCCAAAAGGGTCAAAAACACCCCAAAAATGATCTTTCTCACCTTTTTGGACACACAAGGAGAAGTGTTGGGAGAACTCAATTTTGGAGGGGAAAATGGAGGCTAAATTCAAAAATTCCACTTGTTTTGGAAAGTAGATAGGTAGACCTTTCCAAAAAGCATACTTGGAGAAAATTTGGACACTAGGAAGGCCTCCAAAAATAGCTACAAAAAGGTGATATGCATAGGGAAATCAGCGCGACACATTGGGGAAATTTTGCCCAGTTTGACCAAAAATGCTCTGTTTTTCGCCTAGTTTCTTGACAGTTTGACTTTTCTTTTTCTAAATGTCAAACTCATGATGCAATTGGATGGATATTGATGTAATTATGCTAAATTTTCACTCATAGAGGTAGATTCATCCATGAAAAGTAGTTTGCAACTAAATGAATCAGTTCCCTAGTTTTTAGAGGCAAGTTGTTCCACTGCCTAATTTCTAGTTCTCAGTTTAGAATTTGTTGGAACAGATCCTAAACTTATGAGCTCGACACCTAGAGGCTAGGATGAGTTTTTTTTTTACTATATCTTGTGATTTTTCAGTCATTAGCAAAGGTTGGACTTTTGAGAAAGCTTGGAGCTTCATTGTATACATTTTTTAGCAGTTTTGGCTAAGGAATAGACCAAGGTTTGCAACACTTTATGGGCTTCATGTGGCATCTTTCTTTGGTATTGTGTTTCCTTTTGTAATTGTAAGTTTACATGTGTTTTATGTATGCCATTATCTCTCTTGTTTCATTTTAACTAAAACAAACAAGGATAAAGGTAGAATCCATTGAAATTGTAGTGCTCTACCTAGGGTTTGCTTAGTTATTTATGTTTTCAGCTGTTTGAAGAGGATCCCTATGGTTTTCTTGCCCTCTTTAAATCCTTACCTGTCTAAAAGCTCTCCATTTCATTCAGTTTGAAGTACCAAATCATTTGTCTATCTTGCCCCATGGAGATCTCTGCAAAATTGAGCCTCATTCCCCAAACCCAAAATCTTCCTTTCCATTTGAGCCAAAAAAACATCATTAAATTTAACCAAAATCTTTTGAACACATACCTAGCCTAAAATCAGTATTCACATCAATCATCTCAAGCCTCATTGATCATATTTTGCTGAGATTGACAAGGAGAGAGCCCTCTCCCGACCTGGTAGGTCTAGCTACCAGGTTAAGCGTGGTTTGATGTATCCTAGATCTTACCTTTCTCAGCCTAAGGTAGGTTTAGTCCCTAATAGTTACCATAGTTCTCTTGCATGATTTTCTATTCATAAGGTATTGTTCAGCATTTTCTGTTGGTAGGTCAAATATTAGGTCAAGCTAGACAAAACTATGTTTTTAGTTCTTTCTTTGGTCAGATTTGATAAGTAAATGTACAGATCTCTTGCAGGCCGTATCAGCTCACTATCCCTCAATAAAACAACCAGCACTAGTTCACTTCTCCTGGATTTCCCAACTCATTCACAACATTTCGTCAATCTTCCCTGATTCCTACAGTTTTTCCATAAAGTTGCTTTCTTGCCACTCGAATGAATCCGACCATAACATTTGTCCTTGACCTTCCTTGACAAGTTCTAGATATCTCAACACCTTAATCTAGCCTTTATTTCCCCTTTCCCATCATTTTTCCACCTTCAAAACTCCAAAAACAACTTTCGGCCTCCTCCTGTAGAACCTCCTGTAGATCATCTGCAGCCTTCTGTAGAATTTCCTGTGAGTGATTTTTCAAAGTCTAATCGCATTGAAAGTATTTAGAAGGGTACTAGGGGCTTCTTAGGACCTCTCCACACCTTATTCACCCTTTGTAAAAGCCAAATCCATATTCCTTTGCCACCAAACCTCTGCACAATCACAACCAGATAAATCACAAGCATAATAAGTCCACACAAAAACACTCAAAAGTACAAAAAGATGATTTCTTCTCATTTCTTTTCAAAATTAGCTTGAATAAATGCAATTTACCTTTTCAATAGTCAATGGCACTCATTTCATTAGTTCCCATCTCATAAAAGTAGGGTTAGTGGGTAAACTAGGGTTTGCTAGGGTTTGCATTTCATTTCAAGTTTTCATTCTCTTTCTGCAAGTAGAATAGCCCCTGTAGAGTTAGTTTCCTTCCATCATAGTTAAAGCTTCTTCTAAGAACTCATAGAAATTGGCTTAAGCTCATAGCGAACTTGTGCCAGCTAATGATGTGACAACCTGCAGTAAGAGCTAGTACTTATGCATACAACACCATCGCTTCCAAGTTTGTTACAAACAACCGGGTTGATAAAAGTAAAGAAGGAAGCCCCAAGAGTTGTAGCATGATTGCTGCAATACTGGAGCTCACCAATGAGGGTGGCCAGTTAACTTCCCACCTTTTTGGTTTAACCCTAACCATCTCATTCGTTTATGCAATTTTTGAATTATACAAATGCAATAGAGGAGAGGGTTAGACACTTACCTATAGGTCGAATGTTCGTGTTGCGGTGTTGCTTGGTTCTGTTACTGCTACATGCTCGGATTTCAATGTTGCATGCCTGTATCCCTTCTGCTATATGATTTTTGCTCCTTGATATGTGGCTTGTTTGTTTTGTATAGGTACCCTTTAACTGAATCTTGCTTCGGACATCCTCTGTATTCCTATGGCTGCACCTATTTTGCTGTTGCAGCTTGATTTTAATGGGATCAGCTGCTATAGGAAATCTTACAGGAGCTCCTATAACTGCTTCTCCCTTTAAAATTTTTAGATGATTCTTATGTTGGGAGCTATGAGGATGCTACTAGAGATACTGATGGTGTTGGAGAGGGATTTGGTAATCTGCAAGTAAGTTTTGGAGGTGTTGTTCTTTTTGTTTCCTTATTTTTTTAAAATTAGTTTGTCTATTTTTTTCTGTAGGAAGGAAATAAATTAATGGGAATGAGGTGGTGCAGGTGTGGGATGGAGGGTTAGGATGGTGGATAGCCATAGGATGGCCTACATGCTCTTTATGAAAATTCCCAGCTCTTCAAACTATTTTTAAATTTGATTTCGAGCTCTCTGTGATTTCTATAGGAAAAAACACATAGTGAGGTGGAAAAAAGGTCAGGAGTGATGGAGAAGAGTGTATAGGATGTGTAATAGGTTTTGTGGCATCTCCTTTTTTCTTCCTATGGTCCACTTTGTAACCTGCAATGCATTTTAAAAGTCAACTTCCTCTTCCTGTTTCTCATATTTTTTTTCTTTTTTTTTGAAAAGACAACTAGGGTGCCTCCAGGAGGTTTTCACCCTACTTGCCTACCTTGGGTGCCTCCAAGGGGTGTTTTCACCCAAGGATCTTATTTTCTCTCTTTTTTGTTTTTTGTTTTTGTCATCATTGGGCCATATTAAAAGAGATTTTCAACCTAATTATGGGACTCAAGCACCTCATAGAGGTTTTCATTAGAGTCCTTATTATTTTTTCTTTTTCTTCAGTGAGTGGGTGGAGTGGAGGTTGAGACTTGCTCCACTACCAACACTATCGTTTTCAAATCTTCAATGAAATCTTACTTGGATAGGGGCTTCTTGTAAATTTTCAACCTATTCCCCTTGAAAAGCATGGGGATGGCTTCCTCATCAATGGTTCTAATCAAAACCGAACCATTGTCATTGTGTTTCTCTACAGTGTAGGGTCCCAGCCATCTTGTCCTCATCTTGCCTTTGAAGTCTTTATATCTTGAGTCATAGAGTAGTGCCCAATCACCTTCTTGGAATTGCTTCTCCTTGATATTTTTGTCATGCCATATCTTCCTCTGAAGCTGGATTACCTCTGTGTGGAGAAGGGCTTGCAATCTCTGTTCATCCAATCCATTGAGTTGGAGTAGTCTTTCCTCTTGTGCATCGCTGAGGTCTGGGTCTAGCTGAGCTTCCATCCTTAGTGTATTACATTCAAACTCTATTAACAACAAAGCCTTCTTCCCATAGACCAGCTCATAGGGTGTGAACCCTGTGGTGGTCTTCCATGTTGTGTTGTAGGCCCATGTGACCTCAACTAGTCTATCCACCCAATATTTTCTACTGTTGCTCACTACCTTGGTCAAAATTCCTTACAAAGCTCTATTAGTGACTTCCACCTACCCGTTGGCTTGTGGATGGTAAGGGGTGGAAGTCATGTGCTTGATTTCATGATGTGTGAGCAGGTCTTCAATCAAATTGGAAGTGAACTGACTATCTTGATCTGTAACTAGTTCTCTTGGATACCCAAACTTGTAGAATATGTTTTCTCCCAAAAACTTAACTACTCTTTCTTCTGTTGCTGCCTTGATTTCTTTTGTCTTTGCCCACTTTTCCAGATAGTCAGTGCACATAATGATGTATTGTTTCTATTTTAAAGGAGGGTTGATAGGGCCCACAAAGTCCATGCCCCACTTCTCAAATGGCTCAAAAGTCACTTGAGGCTACATGGACATCTCATCCTTTAGAGTAGGTTTCCCCATCCTTTGGCACCGATCACATTGGCTGATATATCTCTTCACATCTTCATGAAGAGTGGGCCAATAGTAGCTTGCCTGGAAAATTTTGAAGGCAGTCCTTTTTGCTGCAAAATGGCCTCCAGAAGGCCTGTCATGACAAGTCAGGAGAATGTCAAAAAATTCCTCCTCCCTGACATATATTCTCAAGATCTGATCTGGGCCAAGTTTGAAGAGATTTCCCTCAATCCAAGCGAAAGGGGCTCTTTTCCTCACGATCTTGCTCTTCTCTTTGAGGACAGGTGTGGTGGGAACTGTGCTGAAACCAAGTAATTTGCTATATCAGAAAACCATGGAAAGAGTACTGAGATAGAAGCTAGGTGCTCATTAGGAAGTTGATCATCCACCATCCGTTCCTCACCTACAGGTAGATTTACCCTAGACAAAAAGTTAGCAACAACATTTTCTTTACTAGGCTTATCGACAATGGTTAGAACAAACTACTGCAATAAAAGCAACCACCTAATAATGCGAGCATTTACATTTCATTTGTTCATTAAATACCTAATTACAACATGATCAGTGTGTACAAAGGTTTGATAGCCTGTGATGTAATGTATGAATTTATTTAAGGAATGCACTACAACTAGGAGTTCCTTCTCGGTTACCGTGTAGTTTAACTCTTCCTTAGACAATTTTTTACTTATAAAGTATATGAAATAAGGTAAATTTTCATCAACTTGCCCTAAAGCTAATTCTATTGCTTTGTTCGAGGCATCTTTGTGAATGTGGAAGGGTAGGGCCCAGTTTGGGCCTCTCAAAATTGGGGTAGTCACAAGTTTGCTTTTCAACGTATCTAGGGCTTCTTGATAGTTTTCAGTCCATATGACCTCGACATATTTTCCCAAAAGACCAAACAATGGAGAGGCTAACTTAATAAAATATTTAATGAATCTTTTGTAATATCCCGCTAAGCCTAGGAAACTTTAGACATCTCTCACCTTTTGAGGAGGTGAGACCCTTTGGATGATGGAAATTTTGTTGGGGTCCACCTGCAATCCTTGTTGGGATAATGCATGACCCAGCACAATCCCTTCAATCTTCAAGAATTCACATTTTTACAGACTGAGGGACAGGTTCATTTCAATACACTTGTCCAAAACTTTTCCTAGGTTTGATAAAGATTCTTGGAAGTTAGAACCATAAGGAGTAAAATCATCCATATATATTTCCACTACATCATGAACCAGTTCAGCGAATATACTCAATACTGTTCTCTGGAAAGTGGTAAGAGCATTGTACAAACTGAAGGGAAGGACCTGATATGCAAAGGTACCCCGAGGACAAGTGAAAGTAGTCTTATCTTGGTCTTCTAAGCTGATTTGGATCTAATTGTACCAGCTGAACCCATCTAGGAAGGAGAAAAAAAAATTCCCCGCTATACCATCTAACACTTGATCTATGAAAGGCAAAGGAAAATGATCCTTTTTAGTAGCCTTGTTCAGTTCCTGATAATCGACACAAATTCTCAACTTACCATTTTTCTTTGGCACTAGCACCAAAGGAGAGACCCATTCACTGTCAGAGATGGGGTAGATGAATCTTGCATCTAGTAACTTTTGAAATTCTTCCTTGACAATGTCTTTAAGGCTTGAATTCATCCTCCTTTGAGGCTTCCTAACTAGTTTTCAATCTTCCTTAATGTATATGTGATGAGTACAAACTAAAGGGTGCACTCCCTTCATCTCCTTATAGCTCCAGGTGAAGGCATGTAAATGTTTTCTCAATAAGCTACATAGTTCTTTCTCCTTGGAAGTGGATAGGGATGAGTTGATTTTCAATGTTCTTTCTGGGCTGAACTATATATTCTTAACATGGAGAGAGGTAGGGTCAGCCACACAAAGATCAGATAAGGGATTGTCTTGGGTTTCTTTCACTAGATATTCTAATGGAAAAATACTGGGGGTGGATTCTCAATTAAATTTTCAATGATATCATCCTCATTTTTTAGTTCAGCCCCCATGATAGTTTCTACTGTACACAGTGGTGCAGAATAGGCTTCATCCTCATCCTCCTTCTCCAACTAGAGAGGTGGATCATGTTCTAGCAGGGGTTGGGCAGGAGGGTATAGGAATAGCTGCTTGGACATATGCTTGTTCTTAATCGTCATGTTCCCAACCTGACAACTGATGTAAGCATTCGCAGTGGCCAAGCAGGGTCTTCCCAGGATGAGAGGATACCCAATGAGATTTTCCTCTGGTTGGAGAACTAAGAAATCATCACGGTACTCCCAAGAATCAATGGAGACCATCACATCCTCCACAATCCCTTCAAGGGTCACGATGGAGCGGTCTGCTAGCTGCAGTACTATTGTCATCTTCCTCAAGGAGCCCTTGAGTTTGAGCTTGAGCATGGTGTCCTTTTTCATCACATTAATGGAAACTCCTAGATCAATCAAGGTATGTGGGATCATGGTGCCATTGATGTGGACATCAACTACTAGGATTCCAGGGTCTAGACATTTCGGATAGATTACCTGCCCCAACATCAGGTCAGACAGTTGTCCTCTGACATTGATGGTTGGGGCATTTCTTTTGCGCTTACTTGGATGCTTGAAGCACTTCTCTTTGATCATCTTATTGTATATAGGCACATCATTTATAGCTTGGGGAAGTGGTATCTTTACACATAATTGTTTCAATTGTCCTAGAAGTTCAATTTCTTTTGGGGTGGGCTGTGTTGTCCCAAATAATCTCTCAGGAAAGGGTGGAATTGCTTTCAGTTCACTTTCTTCTTTATCTTCCTCATCCTCCTTAGGGGGAGGCTGGCTATCTAGGAGAACATTCCCAGATTGTAGGTTAATCTCCTGAATCTCCACAACACAGGTTGGGCATGACGGTACCCCACTATGTACTTGTTGATCTTATCTGTTGTTTGGGTTTAGGTTTGGTTGAGCAAGAATTTGGGGTTGCCTTGTTGGAGCAAGAGGCAATAGTTGTAGTTGAGCAGGTGGTGGAGGCAAAAGAGTGGGATGATAGTTGTATTGGGGCCTCCACCCCTAATGAGATGCATTCCACTGAGGTTGTCGCTAAGCATAGGAGTGAAATGAATGAGCAGCTGGTTGGGCATGATATTGAGATGGGTGTGACCAAGGAGAAGGGGTGGACCAGGAAGGATGAATAGGGGGACCCGAAGAAGGTATGGAAGTGGCTTAATTGGGGTTGTAGTATACCTGAGAAGTCCCTTGCATTCCCTGTTGGTATGGTCTAGGTCCATCTGGTCTCCTTTGGTTCATAAAGTAGAGTGGTTCAGTGGCTCCTTTGGTCCCTTGGTATACAACTTTAAGTCTAGGCAAGGAAGGGCACTTATCTATAGAATGGTCTTCTTCACAAAGAGAAAAAACCTCTATAGAGTTCAATGGACATTCGTTCCTAGGATGCCTTCTAGTGCACCTAGGACAAAAAATGGCCAAAGCCCTCCCTACTTCCTCTTGTTTCCTTTTGATATGCAAGGTATCCATTTGCATGGCAAGAGTTTGCAACATCTCACTATTGAAGTCTTCCAGCATGTTTCCAAGTTCACCTTTGAGGGATGAACTGGATGAGGAGGTACTGACTATGGGTTGAATCACCCCTACCTCTCTTTCTAGCCATCCTAGAATGGTTTCTAAAAATAGTCTTTATGTCTTCATAAGGTAGTTGGTAGATGTCTCCCCCAGCCAGTAGATGGAGGGTGTTTAGAAGGTCTTCTAGAATTCCCCTGAGCAATACTAACTTCAGCGATTCAGGGTCAAGTGTGCACCTATCCCTTTTATAATTGAGTTGGAACCTCTCTTCATAAGCTTCCAATGATTCATCACTTCTCATGGTCATTCGGAAGATTTCTTCCTTGGTATATTTTGAACTATAGTAGTCCCGATATTTGTTATTGAAGGCTTGCTGCATCTGAGCCCAAGTTTTGATGATATTTTTAGGTAAGCCCATGAACCAGCACAATGTTGCATCCTCGAGAGTAGAAGGAAATAGTTTCAACTTTTGCTCATCTTCTGCATAGTCATAGGTTCAAAAAATAACATCAAACTCAAATAGAAAGGTGTTAGGATCTTCTGTATTCAATCCATGGAAGTGAGGTAGGGATGAAGGGCTTATGTTCTTCATTTTAGTGTCCCCATTGGTCTCTCAGATGGGAAAGTTATGCTCTACTCTTTCTCCATTCTACCTAACATTTCTGTTTTCGGCCATTGTCTCAGGACGGATATTTTCTTCCTCTTCTTCTTCTATAGGTTCTTAAAATATCTTTGGTTGTTCACCTAAATGTTCTTTTATATCACTGCCACTGAAGAAGAGAGAAGGGTGGCTTTGTGATGTTGTGGGGGTGTTGGGTAGGAATTTTTCTGAACTATCTTTGTTCCTACGAGGCATGAAAGGAAATCTCTTTTTTTGGTGATTTGTGCTTTTCTGCTTGTACCTACAAAACTGAAATTGTTTGGACAAACAAATTGCAACTACTGAAATGAACTTGCTGAAAAGAAATTGCAGAATTGAAATGAAAGCAAGGAAATGATTAATCTACATTTGCTAGAATGGAAATTGTAGAATTGAAATGAAAGCAAGGAAATGGTTAATCTAATTTTGCTGAAATGGAAATTGCAAAATTGAAATGAAAGCAAGGAAATGCAGAAACTGAAAGAAACAACTACTCTACTTTTGCTGAAATAGAATACTTAGCATAATGTTGCAGTAGGAAATAGAAGAAAAGTAGTAATCACATAATACTCTAATGCTTCCCTGGCAACAACACCAAAAAGTGGTGAGCACCAGTATTGCAGCAATAATGCTACAACTCTTGGGGATTCCTACTTTACTTTTATCAACCCGGTAGTTCATAACAAACTTGGAAGTGACAGTGCTATATGCGCAAGTACTAGTTCTTACTGCAAGTTGTCACTTGGTCAGCTGGTGCAAGATCACTAGGATCTCAAGCCAACTTCTATGAGTTCCAGAAGAAGCTTTATATGTGATGAAAGAAAGAAAATATTACTCTATAGAGGCTACTCTACTTGCAGAAAGAGAAGGAAGACTGAAATGTGAAGTAACCCTAGCAAACCCTAATTAACCAACTAACCCTGCTTTTGTAGAAAGAGAGATGAAAAACCATAAAAATGAATGCCATTACCTACTTAGGAATAAAAAATCATCTATTCAATCTATTTCTAGAAGGAAATGAGAAAAAAACATCTTTTTGGGTTTTTATGTATTTTATGTGAAATTGTCATGCATGTAATTTATTTGTTTGTGGATGTGGCAGCGATTAGGTGGCGATGGAGGGAAACTTTGGGATTTTCAGAGGTGTAGAAAGGTGTGGAGGGGTCCTAGGAGGCCTCTGGTAACCTTCTGGAGGCTTTCTCTGCAATCGGACTTCAAAGAGTCACATACAGGAAATTCTACAGGAGGCTACAGGGGATCAATAGGAGGTCTACAAGAGGATTCCACGGGCTATTTTAGAGATTTTAAAGGTGGGAAAATGGTTGGAAAGGGTAGTTCAAGGCTAGAAGGATATGCTAAGGTGTCTGAGGTTTGTCAAGGAGGAGTAGGGAAGAGAATGATGGTTGGATTTGTTCAAGGGATGAGAGGAAAGTCTATGAGAAAAGTGCAGAAAATTAGGGTAGATTTATGAGGGACATTGATGATTTGTGGAACATGGATAAAAAAGAGATGGTGATGGCTGATTAGCTGACTTATTGTGAGGAGAAAATTGTTGTAAGAGAACTATAACTTGAACCATGAGATTAAGCAAGCAAAGAAACTAGCTAGACCAAAAAACAGAACTGTGCATTAAGCTAATCTAAATTCTGATATACAAAATAAATGTTGAACAATGTTATATGGAAAGAAAGCATGGAAGGAAATTCATTATAAAGATAGAAATTAGCATGGTGAAATGGATCTACAGCAAAGCATTAACCTTCTAACAAATTGCAACACTAGAAATCCTATGGAAAAGGCAAATCCGTGTTTTTGTGGCAGAAAGAGGGTCTTGGCCTCAGTTCATGGTCCCAAGGGGGGAAGGAGGTGAAGGCTATGTTGATGGCCTTTTTGTATCTTTTTCCTATCACTATTCAACCTGCTATAGCAAACTAAAAAGGAAACAACTTTCTAAATCACCAAAAGAAACCTATTCTTAATCAAGAAAGAAATTTATCTAACAACAACTAATTCATAAACTAAAATGAAACATAAAAGTATAGGAAAAGAGGAGCTTGGCTACTTGGGTTGGGACCTAACCCAAGAGATTTAGCCCTTTGAGAAGTCTCAATGCTAGCTCAAAAAGTATCTCACCTTCATTATCCGAATAATAATAGGATTACATGAAAGTGTCAACAAAAGTAAGCTCAAAATTGAGCAGAGAAAAGTTACAACAAAAGTTCAAAAATTTGACCAACATCCAACCCCTAATGAGGCCCTAGGCCTCTCTACTTATAAAATTGGAGCTTCCAACAGCTCCCTTAAAATTAGGGAGGCTTGGCTCCCAAAACTTGAGATAGACAGCAGTTATACTCCACTTGCTCCGCTGCCTCTTTGGTGCATTGATGTGGCTGCTTGTGCTCTGAGCTTTCTGAAGAAGAATTCGAAATAGGGAGTCATAAATGAGGGGAAAACCCTGCTATAAATCCTCTCCCTTGTTTTCTTCAAATATATGCTACCAAATGTTCATTAAATCTTTGACTTTACCTCCAAAATTGACCAAAAATCTGCATTAAGCACACATTAGACTTCAAGGCATAATGACCAACCTAGCTCACTCTATTAGCATAAATATAATAAGAAACATGCAATAAACTAATGAGAATGGTGGATTAAGCTAAGTTAGGAGGAAAAATAAGCCCATATAATTACCCATTTATGGGGCTCATCACCCTGATGACCACCCAAGGGGGAAGAAAATATAGATGAGGGTGCAGGAGATCCTATAAGGATATTGCTCGAGGCGATCCTCGAGAAACAAAGGAAACTGATGATAGATAACATTGCCCAGATCCTTCAACAGTTGCCCGTCACTGGTGTATCCACATCCAACAGCCACTCTGGAGGCTCCACTCCTTTTAAGGTGTTATCACTAAGAATTTTTCCTTAGAAGTTATCAAAAGAAGGAACCATCCAAGGTAACCACAAACTAATATTTTGGGCTTGGGCTATAGCCAACCTAAGTCGAGAGAGGGCTATCTCTTTATAATTTAACTTGTTTTTATGAGATTTTAGGGTAGTTCTTAGTATGCATGGGATTTTGATTTTGGATTGAAGGTTGGGTGGTGGAATTCTTTGAGCAGATGGATAGAGCTAGGTCTTCAAGCCATTGGCCTATGGATTCAATCCATGGATAGCATACCTGGACCAGATCATTAAAGGAAATGTTCACAGGGCAGGCTAGCAAAGCAAAAGGCAAATCTTTAGGTCTAGTGGATGAAATGATTATAACTAGGGTGAAAGGGCAATGAAGAATCCTTGGACTGGGATCATAATCAAGAATAGAGGCTGGTCATGAACAAAGGGAAATTAAGAATCCTTTGCTATAGACCAGATAAAAACTATGGAAGCTAAGGAGCAATGAAGAATTCCCTAGCTAATATAGTTTAGGAGAAGTCATTCAGAATGTAAAGTAGTTAAGACAGAGTGCATTCAAGCAATTTATGAAATATAATTCCCTGTTATACATTTAGAATTTAAAGAAACAAAAAAGATTATGAAGAAACATAAGAAAAAACAACAGTAAATATGAGAGAATACTTATTTGTATTTCACTTTACACAAGAATCCTGTAAACTATCTTATCTTAATTCCTTGATCCAGCAAGCCAATCCAATCATTGATACAACAGAATTTTGATTTGAGAGAAAAATTCTATAGAAATGTCTTGGAATCCACACTACATACTTCAGAATGTGAGGTATTTATACAAAAAATAATTACAAAATATCTCATAACAGTTTTATATTTAATCTAGGAAATAAAATATCTTCATGCATGAAGATAGAGATAGATGTGAAACTACTTCATGTTGTCCCTTTTGTTATGGTGTTTTTGGTTGTTTCTATTGAGTTTTAAGCCCTTTAGGTTGGCTGATAGTTGTGGTATTTCCATGCTGGAATTTCATTTACTTTGATCTTTCACTGATACTTTTTTACTCTGTTACTCTTTGACCCTGCTTATCTATCTTTCACCTATTTCACTTAGCTGCCTTTGGATTTACTGTGGTAACTTTTTGACGTAAAACTTTTTCATAGTAAGTCTGTCATTTTTTCCCACAATTCTGCCTCAGGAAATCTCATTTTCAACGTTCTCTTGCAAATTTCATTTGCCTCTCTGTATTTTTCAAAACTTGGTTTGGTGAGAAACAAATGTGTCACCTCATGTTCTAGGAAAAACAGGTTCTCCAGAGCATCATACAATACCTTGCCACTGGGAAAAGCTTTAATGCCTAAAGAGTTGGCTTGTTCTTTAGCCAATCTCCTGAGTCTATCACTATAGTCTAATTGGATCATGATTTTATCATTGATAACCATAAGACTGGGAAGGCCTTTGTCCCTCAAAGTTTTAAATTTAGCCATAAACTTGTCAATGGCTACCTGCATGTTGTGGCACTTTTCTTCTAAGTTGAGCATGAGGTTTCTTTTGGAAAGAACCTTTTTAATCTCTAGGATGGCTTCATTCCTATCATCTACACCAAGCTCATGGAGCTCATATCTATTCTTACTATTCAAGAGGTGGATGATTCGATTTGCATCCTCAGATTGGTCTTCTAATTCTTCCCTTACTTTCTAGATAGCCTCAGTGGCTACCTTCACCAATTCAGTTTGGTCAAATATAACTTGGATTGATGACCAAATATCATCGATAGAGTTAATGATATTGGAATAGAGCGTCTCTTCAGTCTGTCCTAGAGGCTTCTGCAGTGTCAAATCTTTCTCTAGGACTTTGATTTTCTCACCCATTCTTAGGGCCTTCTTTGTCTCTTCTCTTCGCTGAATTTGGGCAAGTTTATAGCAAGTTTCTAAACTTGCCACTTTCTCCTTTAATATTTTGAAATCTGTAGCTTGGATGGACATCTCCTCCATAGATTTTACCAGTTCTATTGTCTTTTCAGTTGAAGTACCTGCTGTTGTAGTGGACTCACTTGTAATTGGCAGTGATGTGGCAGGTGGAGCTGTTGTGTCAATGATGCTGCCATTGTGGAAGAAACTGTTGTTCTCACTGTGGGGATGGTAGTTGTGGAAGTTGTGGCCAAGTCACTTTGCTTGGACTAAATAAAAATTTCCAACTCCTTCTCTCTTTCCTTAAGCTAATCATTTAGCTTTAGGACTAGGTCCATAAGCTCTTCATGTCCCTTTTGTGCTTCTAGGACTTCCATTGTTTGAGGGTGATGCAACTAGGGAATTTCGAGCTGCTTCTTCAGTGCAACAATGTCATCATTCTTCTTTTTAATTAGCTACTTTATTGCTTTAACATCCTTGGGATCATGTCCCAATCCTATCACTAAGTCCTCTAAGGACTTGAATCTTGTATCTTTCGCCTATGAGGATGCCTTCTCCAACTGAAAATAAGATGACATATTGTTTAAATAGTTCTGTAATTAGTGGGTGCTATGGCTTTCCCTATCAATGTAGAATAAATCATCTCACATGTTTGCCTATGTAGCTCAATCTTGTCAATGGGATGAATATTCCTTCACAGTACTTCGAAATCCACTCTTTTAAAATCTGTTGTTGCCCTTGGCTGCTGAGTGGTAGGCTTGATGAAGGTCATTTGCATCTTCCCTTCTTTGACATCATAGGTGGACATAGGCCTTGTTTGATTGGTAGGGGTCATTTTTAGATACTGTGAATAGGTTTGGGCTTTCAGCCTCTCATTTCTAGCCTTTATTTCTTTGTATCTCTCCTTAATGTCTTGGTCTTTATCTGTTGGCATTCTAAAAGAGGATAGCTCAACACTTTGCTATCTTTCCAACATTTGAGTGTGTGATGTGGAAGGTTCTAGGATGCCTCCAAATGGAGTGGCATGCCTACTCCCATCTCTTTCTATGCTGGTAACCTCACCTGTCTCCTCTGTATATTCATGTTCAGAGACAAGATTCACTCTTTGTCTCTTTGTCTCTTAGCCTGGCTTGTCTTTGCATAGGCTTATGATGTTGTTATTTCTGAAGGAGTGGCACCTTCCATGTTTCTCTTGAGGCTTTTCTCCTCATTTGGAGGAGTCTATAAGACTGGGGGGGGACTCATGGTGGCCTCGGGTCTATCTGTTTTCTTTGATTGCTTTGGTATGCCTAATTTATTTGGTATCTCTGATTCTTCTTGTATTTGTGATTCTTCTTGCACCTGTGGTTCTCCTGGCACCTGTAGAAAAGAACCCTCATAAGTTGTTTCTCTAGATTAATTAATGTTTTTTCCATAGAAACTTTAGTACTATCCATATCCTCTAAAGTTTTTTACACCCATTCCAATTGGTTTGCATACTTTTCTGTTTCAGGGATGTAGTGATGAATATAGGAAGCCATATTGTTTTTTTGTCTTCTATTGCAGATGAAATCCAAGGGATCATATATCCATATGAAGCTCTATTTTAGATTTAATATTTGAAGGATTAGGTCTACCTCCTTTCCAGTTTCTTGACCATTACAAATAAAGGGACCTAATTGGTCTTTGATCCTAAGCTAGGCCTTCTTTTTTGCTTTGACAAAGTGTACCTCATCTGAATTGATTATCTACCTGCAGTACTCCAGAGCAAATAACCTCATTGGGAGGTATTTAGGTAGTTTGTATTGGGCAACTCACAGCCATAAATCTTAATCTCAGTGTGGTTTCAGTACAAGTACCAATCCCCTACTTTGGATTGTTGCAGGATCCTCTTGATATCTAGACTGATTCTTGGAGGAGGGCTGCCTATCAGCATTGTCACAATGGGATGTACAAATAGGTCTATGAAGTTGGTATATGAATATGGGGAGTCAAATTTATGGATCAATGGAGTCCAAAAAATTACTGACCTAGGGTGACCTTTTGTGTCAAGCTTCTGGAGAGTAAAGGGGAACTTATCTACTTGGTAGTATAGGAAAAGGTGACACAAAATAGAGGAATACTTGAAGACTCGCTCATTACTCATCCTAAGGAACTAGTCATGCATCCTATCAGCTATAAACATGGAATAATCATAAATAACAACAGGAGGCTATCCTGGAGTGTATATGGACATGAAAGCCAGGATGATTTCATCTATATACTCACTGGTGGTATAACCTAGGACATTGGATATCATTGCTACAATTTCGTGGCCAAATGGGGAAAATGTGGTATACACATATGGAGAAGGATCTTTGGGGTTATATTTCTCTTCCACAATGAAGGTTTGGATAATTTGGGCCAATCTTGCAGGGTTGAGCTTGGGAAATGAGTCCAACAAGTCTCCAATGGAGAGAGGAGTCAATTGTTTCCCTGGTTGAAGTTGCAGCATCTCATTTATTGATTCAACAATGATGCTGAAATGTATAGTCTAGTCAGGGGACATTACTACTCTTTGACTGGGGATATAGTTTGCATGGTAGTAATGGAAAATTTCGAGGAAAATGTGAACTTCAGGGAATTGGTACTTGGGCAAATTGGACTCCCAAAAACCAATTTTATTAGCATGGTTCAAGTATTGGTCTTTGTATCGATAGTAGAGTTTGAGACGGGATTCATGGACAGAGGTGTCCTTTATCTGGAAATCCTTGTTTGCTAGGGGGTGATGGTCTAGGTCTAGATGAGGAGTGGAAATAGGTCTCACATCCATGGAAATTGGGGCAGCCATTCTCAGTTCTTCTGGATTTGAGAATGGGGGAGGTGATTTTTAGTTTTTTAGGGAAATGGTGGTTCAATATAGAGTAAAATTAACTCACTTGAGTTTCTTTAATTAATATTTCACTTTAACTAATAAAACTTAGTAATTGGTTCTGAAATTGACAGGTTTTCCAGTGAATTATGGCTTAAATACCTGGAATTTAAGGAAAGCTAGCTCTGAACAGGTCGACTGGCAATTTCAAACAGTCGAAAAAGCTCTGTGTAGGTTGGAAGGTGAACTGGCTGCTCTGTGGTGTCTTTAGGGTGCAACTGGAAGTAGGTTGATAGATTTGATGTTTGTAGGTGCGTGCATGGAGGTTTACAGTTGAAAAAATGATAAAAACAAATGATTTAGGGCTTTTTGGCTTTATGTGTGAAAGTTAATTTTGGCGCGTATGGGTGAACAGTGGTCATTTGTCATGTAGTAGAGTGAACAATAGCTAATTTGGCATGTAGTGGGTGAGTGGTAAGTGGTTTCCATCACAACGCTTTTGGGCATTTAGTGGTATTGGGGGAAGGCTGCCTGATTCCATACATTGAATGACACGTAGTAGCAGGGGCCCGACAGAAAACAACTCTTTTCGGGCAGGTATTTTTTAGATGTTGGTCCCACTCGAAATGGATAAAGGTTGTTAGATGTGGAGGGGAGCGGTTGTGCAGTGAACGGGTGGGGGAGTTGCATGGATGGTAGTGGGGGGCCCAACAAGCATTTAAGTGTGGTGTTTTTTGGATTAATGAGGGATTAAAGCGGGGTTAAGGCATCGGGGTCATTAGCGGAGCATTTAAACAGGGGATTATCTAACTTAATCACAAACTGATTAGTTAGTGGGTTTTCAAGTTTTTCTTAGAAAATCATAGTTTATATAATTAAACTAGGGTATGGGGCTAGTTAATATTGTGGGAGTTAAATATATACGGGAAAAGGGTTTTGTTTGGGATTTAATAAAATAAAATTAGTAATTAAAAAAATGAGAAGAAAGGGGCACAATACCCTATGTATATGATATTTCATGTTTTAATGCTTTTCCAATAATAACATAAAAACTTAGGATATAGTGTTTTTGTGGATTTTTAATATGAAAATGATTTATGTGGGGGAATAAATACTTTTCTTAGGTAAAAGTAATTTAACCTTAGGAAAGGAGTATTTTTGG
>APFE030192348.1:38599-55771 GCA_000404065.3 Pinus taeda
TCCACATGCACCCCCTGTTCATCAATAATGTATCCCAGATATTGAACCTGGGTCATGCCAAAAGTGCATTTCTCCATATTGGCACATAGCTTGTGTTGCCGCAGTGTTTGGAGAACCTGTCGGATGTGGTGGAGGTGCTCTTCCCAACTCTGGCTGAAGATCAGAATGTCATCCAAGTATACCACTACGAATGAGTTGTTGAATGGCCGCAAGATGTCATCCATTAGCCTCATGAAGGTTGCAGGAGCATTCGTCAACCTAAAAGGCATAACCAACCATTCGAAAAGGCCCTCCTTGGCTTGAAGGCAGTCTTCCACGCATCAGAGGGTTCGATCGGTACCTGGTGATATCTTGACTTTAGATCAATCTTGCTGAAATATTTTGCCCCCTTTAGCTGGTCCAGGAGGTCATCAATCCATGGGATCGGGTACTTATTACGGACAGTGATCTTGTTCAGCGCCCGATAGTCAATACAGAGTCTCCAAGTCCCATCCTTCTTCTGTACCAACACAATTGGGCTCCTGCAAGGCAATGAACTCGGACGAATGTGGCATTTCTGCAGTAGCTGCTGAATCTGCCTCTTGATTTCATAATTCTCCAGAACAGAGCGCCGATAAATTGTTCCATTGGGTAGCGACGCACCTGGGGTCAGATCGATGGAGTTCTTGACCTGACAGTGCAGAGGAACCCCTATGGGGGAGGTGAAGATGTCCTCGTACTCCTCCACGACCTTGTCCATCTGTAGTTTTCGTGTAGAGGGGCCCTCTCTGGAGGTTGTGGCCACTGTCTTCTTCTTTCCTTGAGGGCGTATCGTCAGGAAAACAAATTTTCCAGTTTTGGAAATGAGCTTACTGCATTGTTTTGCAGTAATCAAAGAGATGGCAGTAGGCAGTGCTACCTCTGGTACCTTGTACAATTGATTTCCCAATGTAATAATAACAACAGGGGGCCTTGATTCATACACAACATGTCGCTTCCACAAGTATGGTTGTCCTAATAATACATCACAAACTTCAAGGGGAGCATTGTCACACAATACCTCATCTGTGAAGGGCTTGATGTTGTATGGAAGGTGACATTGTTGGCTCACGTGAAGATCCTGTCCTTGATGCAGCCACCCGATGGTGTACGGTTGTGGATGTGTCGTGGTCGGTAAGCCCAACCGCTTCACGACCCCTGCCGAAATGAGGTTCTTTTGGCTCCCGCTATCGACAATGAACTGTAGCAGGGAGCCCCTTACCCACATCTGGGAGTGGAAGAGACACTCCTCCTCCTCTGGATCTTCAGGTTCATTTTTCTGGATCTTAGCAGTAGCAACAGTGGAGTTGGGATCTGCATCAATGATCTGGTTCCCTTTGTCATTCCCCTTGTCGGGTTCTGACTCAGAGTCAGAACCTGCATCTGATTCTGAAACCTTTAGCTCAGCCACCAGTGACTGCTTCGCCCGACAGTCACTTGTGTTGTGAGTGGAGCTCTTATGGAACTCACATCATTTTCCCGTGTCCTTTTTCGGCTTTGCAGCACTGTTCTTTGCTTGTAGCTTTGGCGGGTTGTCTTGGGCTGCTCTGCCTTGGCTTTGTCCTTTGTTCTGTGGTTTTAGGGCACCTTTCCCTTGCTTTGGATTCGCAGATCCAAAGTCTCGCTTCTTTTCTTTAAACTTCTGCTCGATCTTGATGGCATATCGGTATGCTATGCCGAGAGATGAGATGTTCAGGAATTCCATTTCTTCCTGGATGTACTTGTGCAGGCAGCCGCGGTATTTGAGTATCAAATGATGCTCCGAATCCTTGATACCCAACTTCGTGTGAAGAGTATGGAAAAGATTGGTGAACTCCGACACATCTTGATCCCTTCCCTGCCGCAGCGTGGTCCACTTTATGTATTCATCCTCATAGCTTCCAACAGGGTAGTATTGCTCCTTAATGGCCTCCCGGAATGAATTCCAGGTGGGTGCGGCTGAAAGTAGCGAGCCTGTAGTTTCATCCTTCTGCTCGCAGTAGGTTTCCCACTAGTCCTTGACGTGGGGGGCTGCTTTGAGCAGAGAGAAAACAATCTTTTCCCGACTCAAAAATTCATGAACAGAAAAATAACCCTCTAGCAGATTTAGCCATTTATCTACAGCATCTGCGTCTATCTGACCCTCGAATATGAGGATTTCAAAATTAACTTGTACCTTAAAGGGCGTGGAATTTCCAGAGTAGCTGCTGGAAGCTGATACGTCACTTTTGGGTAGCCGTTGAAGGATTTGGGCAAAGTTGTCCATCATCGCGTTCCATTGTCGCTCGAGGGCTTCTTCGAGCAAGATTTTGATAGGATCTCCTACTCCCTCATCTTTCTTCTCATCCGCCATGGGAGGCCATCGGGATTTGCGAGGATGTCTTGCAAAGTTCGACCAGCTCAAGCCCATAACTCTATATCCCGACCTTGTTGGGGACATGCAAAAAAAAAACAAAGAAAAAGCAGACCACTCTGATACCACTGATCCAGACTTAAACAGAACACAAACAAATTACGAGATAACCATATAACAAAGATGCAGCGGAAATAACACTTCATTTCATTAATGGAAAATACTGAAATATGCTTACAACCAGAAATGGAAATAAACCAGCTAGGGCGATGGCAACTTATCTCTGAGAAGAGATGTGTGGCTAGATGCCTCTGAACTGTGTTACAATGAGGCTCGAAGGCCTATTTGTTATTGAGAAATAATGGAAAAACCCTTCGCATTCCAAAACCTAACCCTGGAAGATGAAACACCAAATTGTGGGCCTCGTTTTCGGGTAAGTTGGTACATCAACTTCCCGGGGTCGTGAATTGGTCATCTTATCTCCGTTTGACATGCATGATAGCCCATTGGAAAGATCTCTCCGAGGACTACGACGGAAATGACAATTTTTAGACAAAATTATCGTTGGCGGTAGATTTCCCAAAAAACGTCGTTTAGGGCCTCAAAACGGCTCCGGAAGTTTAGGACCCGAAAAACTGCTAAAAATAGTAAACTGTGCTATAATTAAGGAAACTGAAAGAACTGAAAGAAGCACTAGAGGGGATCCACGTGGAATTAGTGGGTGGCCACCAATGTCCACTTGGATCAATATCACTTGGCACTTGATTCAAGTCACCGAGGGAAGAGTGAAAGAAAATTTATTTTGGTTTGAATATCAGCAAAAGGCATTCACATAATTGAGACATTTCCCTTGCCCTACACTAGTTCTCACATTACCAAACTTGCAACAACCATTTGAGATCAAGATAGATGTTTCTAACTATGCTATTGGGGTAGTCCTTACTCAATAGGGGCATCCAATGGCATATCACAGTGAGACACTTTCAAACATAGTTTGGAAGTATCCCACTTATGACAAAAATATGTATTCCATTGTGCATGCCTGCTGACAATGGAAGCATTACATTTTGGGGAAGGAAACAATAATCCATATAGACCACCGGACCCTGTAGTTCATACAGACATAAGGAAAGTTGTAGAATGATCGCCATCAAAAGTGGTCTGCATACCTTCAATAGTTCCATTTGAATATCAAGTATAATAAGGGTAGCGCCAATAATGTTGTAGACTACCTCATCTGACCACCGATCATGGTGTTAACCATTGTGCTCAACTCTTGTGGGCACAAGACTTTTGATTGGCCACTTCACTACAAAAGTGACCCAAAATTTGGCCACACATACTAAACACTCTTGGAGGGTCAACAAGTTCCATATTTTCACGTCCATAATGCCATGTTACCACATAGGACACCTTTGTGTTCCTTCAAGCAAGCATGCCAAGATGATTTGGGAAGTGCACTACAATTGGGTAGCTGGGCATTTCGGGGTCGAGAAAGTGATGGCAATTCTATAGAAATATTTCTATTGGCCGAATCTTTGACAGGATGTTGGGAAGTACATCAGATCCTACACCACCTATGCCATTGCAAAGTTGACCATCAAGAAGCAAGGCCTCTATACTATGCTTCCTACCCCTAGTCAACCTTCAGAATCTGTTTCCATTGATTACATGTTGGGCTTTCCTTCTACTAAGCATGGGAACAACTATGTTTTTGTGGTCATCGACATATTCTCGAAGATGGGCATTATGGTGGCTTGCAAGAATAATATCGTAGCAGAAGCCACTGCGAAACTCTTCTTTGAATGAGTTTGGGTACACTTTTCGATCCCATAGTTTATCATCTTAGATTGGGACAGTAAGTTCCTCAGTACATTTTGGTCCAATATTTGGTTGATGCTAGACACCAAGCTTACTAAGTCCACAACTTTCCATCCCAAAAACTGATGACTAGATAGAGGTCATCAACAAGATGATCGTACACATTATGAACATGTACAACTCCAAGCATCCATGCACATGGGATCAAAGCCTCTCCTATGTCTAGCATAGCTATAACCAGGCTCTCCACAACTTGATTGGCCACAAACCTTTTCAAGTGGGCTTGGGATTCTAGCCACTATGTCCCATTGATGTGTCCATGCCATTTGAAACTCTCAGGAAGATTCAGCTCAAGTCCAGTTCGAAACTGATAAGGAAAATAGCTTCATTGAGCACATCCAATATATCTGCTAGCAGATCCATGACATTCTGGAGAAACAAAATTCCAAGTACAAGCAGTGACATGATCAACATCGAGTGCCACACAAGTTTTAGGTGGATGACAAAGTATGGTTGCATTTGCAAAAGGAACGCCTTACCGAAGCCTATCAGAAACTCAAACCACTCTGATATGGTACTTAAACCATTACCAAGGTTGTGCGAGATAATCCATTTGAGCTCAACATTCACCCATTCCTTGGCCTTCACCCAGTGTTTAATGTGGACTACCTTTGACCATACTTCCCACCATTGTTAGACACGTTAGACATTGCAGAAGGGATCACACCTATAGTTAAATCTAGATTACATGGAACAAGACACAATTGATTAGATCATGGATAGGCAGATCAAGAACATATGACGACAAAGAATCCAACTATATCGAGTGGCTAAAGTAGGCCAACTCCTTCACTAGGGCAAGTGGCTCACCAGGGACTAATTTCATCAGAAGTTTCCTCATCGCATCAAGGAATTCAACGCAATGCGAACCATTGCTTCCTAAGGGGGAAGGAATGATCCAAGTGGATATTGGTGGCCACCCGCCTATTCCAGTTGGACCCCCACCACTGTTTCTTTTAATTTTTCAATTTCCTTATTTATTAGCACAATTTACAATTTTTGGTAGTTTTTTGGGTCCTGAACTTCCAGATCCATTTTGAGGCCCTAAACAACATTTTTTAAGTTACAAGTAAGATTTGACATTCCCATATTTAAGGGACAAATAGATGCAGATGCCATAGATAAATGGTGAAATCTTCTAGAAATATATTTTCTATTCATGGTTTTTCTAGCCGAGAAAAATTACTTTTTCTCTTCTGAAAGTCGGCCCCCACATCAAGGACTAGTGGGACACCTACTGTGAGTAGAAGGATGAAAGTATGACCTCATTGTTTTTAGCCACACCCACTTGGAACTCATTCTGGGATGCCATCAAGGAGAAGTACCAACTTTTAAGGAGCTATGAGGATAAATACATAAAGTGGACAACGCTACGATAGGGAAGGGACCAAGATGTGTCAAAGTTTAGCAATGTTTTTCATACCCTTCACATGAAGTTGGGTATCAAGGATTCTGAGAAAAATTTGGTTCTCAAGTACTGTAGATAGCTACATAGGTACATCCAGGATGAGATGGAGTTCCTGGACATCTCCTTGCTTGGCATGGCATACCAATATGCCATCAAGATCGAACAAAAATTTAAACAGAAGAAGCGAGACTTTGGATCTCCGAATCCAAAGCAAGGGAAAGGTGCCACCAAATTGTAGAACAAAGGACAAAGGCAAGGTGGGGCAGCCCAAGACAACCCACCAAAGTTGTAAGTAAAGAAAAACACCACAAAGCTAAAGAAGGACATGTGAAATTGGTGTGAGTTCCTTAAGGGATCCACTCACAACAAAAGTGACTGTTGGTCAAGCAGTCATTAGTGGCGAAGCAAAAGACTTTGGAATCAGATGCATGTTTCGACTCTAAGTCATAAATCGACAAGGGGAATGACAAAGGGAAGTAGATTATCGATGCAGATCCCAATGCCATTGTTGCCACCACAAATATCCAAAAGGAGGAACCCGAAGATCCGGACTAGGAGGAGCACCTCTTCCACTTCCAGATGTGGGTAAAGGGTTCCCCGCTATAATTCATTATTGACAGTGAGAGCCAAAAGAACCTCATTTCAACAATGGTTGTGAAGCTGCTAGGCTTATCGACCACATCACATCCACAACCATACACCATCGAACGGCTTCACCAAGGATGAGATCTTCGTGTGAGCTAGCAGTGCCACCTTCCATATATTATCAATCCCTTCATAGATGAGGTATTATGTGACGTTCATCCCCTTGATGTTTGTGATATATTATTAGGCCAACCATCCTTGTGGAAGTGACATGTTGTGTATGAATCAAGGCATCATCTTGTTATTGTTACTTTGGGAAATAAGTTGTACAGGATACTGGAGGTAGCACTGCCTACTATCGTCTCTTTGGTTATTGTAAAACAATGTAGTAAGTGATGTGCCTCAGTGTTACAACAAGAATGCTGCAACTCCCAAGGCTACCGACTTTAATTATCAACCAGGGGTTCATACAAAATTAAGAAGTGTCGGCACTATATGTGGAGCATAAAATGTGTCCTTCCTTTGTTGTCACGATGTAATGAAGTGCATGTACTAAATTCAAATCCTAAACTAATTGCAGAGAATGAAATGTTCGAAATGGAACCTTAACCTATTGCAAGAAAGAAAGTACAAGGAAGGAGACAGAAATTCAATGCTAAATCACACTATTTCCTAATTGCTGCCAAGAAACTATGCTTTGCAACAATGCTGAATTATCATGAACCAAATGCTACTATATAAGCATGGAAGTAAGAATCATCAAACATCACTAATGTGCAAGTAAAGGGACTGAAATAAATCTACTTTTGTCTTTTTGTCTTTTCATGCAAAGTCAAGTATGCAAAATAATTTCCTTTGGTGATGTGGAAGGTGAATTAAAGATGTTGGAGGTTCGATGGAAGGGTTAGGAGAAGGTTGGATGGTGTGGGAGACCCTTGGGAGGCTTGTGATGAATTCGTAGAGGTTTTATCTTAATTCGGCCTCAAGACATGCCATTTCAGGAAAACCTACATGATGCACTAGAAACCTATAGGATCCCCTGAAAACCTACAGGATACAGCCGAGAGAAAAATGGAAGGTGTTGGAGGTGATGGAAGACTTATGGAATGTGGTATATGGGTGGAATTGAGTGATAAAATTCCTAGGATCACTCAGAACTAAAAACCAAAGTTCAGAGATGGATGGGTTTGCTCAAAAATCTTGGAGAACTTTCCTATAGGATGTACAAATTCACTATAATTCACTGAATGACCTAGAAAATAAAATCCAAATTGGATGGGACAATTTTAACTAGGATGTCTTGGGTCCCCATTCCAAGTGGAATCACTCAAAAAGACCTATCTTAACCCATTGTAAAAAAATAGAAAACATTACTAGTCAAAATTCTAGAAATTAAATCAAGTGAAAATGCAATGGGGTAATCTTTGCTATGAACTAGAATGTTTTTGTGATCTAATTCAAGTGGAATCAAGTCTATTGAATCTCGTTAGCATGCTCTAAAAAATAGAAGAAATTTATTGTTCTTTGCTAAAAAGGAGGTCCAAAAATCTAGATTTGGGAATAAGAAGACTAATTTAAGCAACTCAATGATTATTATAAACTTCCAAAGATTTTCCAAGGATGAAAAAATGCTTATGATCCTGCAAAAGAACTTACATCAACCATTTAACTCAATCCTACAACAAGAAATCATTAATACTAAATGCAGAAATAGAACGAAATAAAAACTAGAGATGCATGTGAATAAGCAATGAAAAGAAGGAAAGAAAATGACACAAAAGGGATCTGAGGTTCCTAGGATGGCCAAGCCCAAGGAAACATAGAGACCTATGGAGGATAAGGAGATTTAGGAGCTAAACATGACACCAATATTCATTATTTTCATCAATAGAATTACATCCCTACAAGAAAATACAATGGAGTTGCAAAAATACAAGCTCTTTCCACAATAACACTAATGAAAATATCCCCCTAGAAGAAAATTCGACTTGGTACTTATAAAAAATGATTAGGAATCATTCCCCATGAATGGACGAAGCTTTCCCCATCGAAATCCCTCGATTAGTTGATCTGCTCCCTTGAGTAGTGGAACGCATTCCTAGATTTTCTCAATCATTAGGGTTCCAGAATTTGTGCCATAATTCCATGATACCTTGTTGACTTATTATCTATTGTTGATCCTCCAATAGTAGGGAACAAGTCCCTAAATTATCTCCTCCTCCAACTCTTCATAATCTTCCCAATATTCTCATAATATTCCACAAATAATAAATAATATTAGGCAGAAATATTCAATTATTCATAAACCCTCCCAATGAATATATTAAAGTTAAAAATAAATTATCTAATGCAAAAAGAGAGGTTTAATGTGCTGAAGGATGGTCATAGGCCTTAATTTATGTTTTAAATTAGAGGCATGGACCTTCATTTATGTCTAATTTAGAGGTCCATCAGTAAGCTCATTTCCAAAATAGGGAATTTTTTTTCCTGATGATACGCCCTCAGGAAAAGAAGAAGATGGTGGACATGACCTCTAGACATGGCCCCTCCACATGACAACAACAGATGTGAAAGGTCATGGAGGAGTATTAGAACATCTTCTCCTCCCCCGCAGGGGTGCCTCTGCACTTTCAGGTCAAGCACTCCATCGATATGACCCCAGGTGCGCCACTACCCAATGGACCAATCTATTAGTTCTCTCTTGTGGAGAATGACGAAATCAACAGGTAGATTCAGGAGATGTTGCATAAATGTCACATCCAAACAAGTTCATTGCCCTATGAGAGCCCAATCATGTTGGTATAGAAGGAGGATGGGACTTGCAGACTCTGTATTGACTATCGGGTGATGAACAAGATCACGTTCCAGAATCGGTACCCAATCCCACAGATTGATGACCTTATGGACCAATTGAAGGGGGCAAGATATTTCAACAAGATCGAATTGAAGTCAGGATATCCCCAGGTACCAATCGAACCCTCTGATGTGTGGAATACAACCTTCAAAGACAAGGACGACCTTTTCAAATGGTTGGTTATGCTTTTCAGGTTGACGAATGCTCTTACAACCTTTATGAGGCTGATGGATGACATATTGCAAGCATTCACCAACACATTTGTAGTAGTGTACTTGGATGACAACCTAATCTTCAGCGAAAGTTGGGAAGAGCACCTCCACCACATCCAACAAGTTCTCCAAACACTACGGCAACACAAGCTATGTTCCAATTTGGAGAAATGCACTTTTGGCATGACCCAGGTTCAGTATCTGGGATACATTATGGATGAATGGGGGGTGCATGTGGATCCAACCAAGATCCAAGTCATTCATGATTGGCTAGCTCTGACCACTCTAGCAGAGCTCTACTACTTTCTGCGTCTTGCCAATTTATACCACACGTTCATGTTCGGATTCTCTCATATCACTTAGCCCTTGAATCAAGTCTCTAAGGGAGGAGTGAATGAAAAATTGTTTTGTTCTGAATCTCAACAAAAGACATTCACAAAGTTGAAACATCGCCTCTGATCTGCACCAGTGCTCACATTCCCAAACCTGCAATAGCCATTTAAGATCGAGACAAATGCCCTTGACTATGCTATTGGGGCAGTCCTTACTCAACATGGGCATCTAGTGGCATATCATAGTGAGACACTTTCAGACACACTCCAGAAGTATCCCACTTATGACAAGGAGATGTATTCCATTGTGCAAGCCTTCTGACAATGGAAGCACTACATTTTGGGGAAGGAAACAGTCATCCACACATACCACCGGCTCCTACAGTTCATACAAATGCAAGGGAAGTTGTAGAATGATCGTCGTTAGAAGTGTTCGAGATACCTGCAATAGTTCCATTTGATTATCAAGTATAGTAAGGGCAACACCAATAATGTTGCAGACTGCCTCAGCTGACAACTGATCATGGCATTAACTACAACGCTCAAATTTTGTGGGCATGAGACTTCCGATTGTCTACTTCTCTACAAAAGTGATTAAGAATTTGGCCACACATACCAAGCGCTCTTGGAGGGTCAAAAAGTTCCATATTTTCACCTCCAAGATGCCCTGTTATGCCACCTAGGACACCTTTGTGTTCCTTCAAGCAAGCGTGCCAAGATGATTTGGGGAGCACACTACAGTTGGGCCACTGGGCATTTTGAGATCGAGAAAATAGTGGCATTATTATAGAAGTATTTCTATTGGACAAATCTTCGACAATATGTCAGGAAGTACATTAGATCCTGCACTGCCTACGCCATTGCCAAACTGACCATCAAGAAGTAAGGCCTTTATACTTTGCTACCAACCCCTATTCAACCTTGGGAATCCATCTCCATGGATTACATTTTGGGCCTTCCTTCTACTAAGCATGGGAACAACTATGTTTTTGTGGTCGCCGACAAATTCTTGAAGAAGGCCATTATGATAGCTTGCAAGAAGAATTTCACAGCAGAAGCCATCGCTAAACTCTTCTTTGAATGAGTGTGGGTACATTTTGGGATCCCACAGTTTATCATCTCAGATCAAGATAACAGGTTCCTCAATACATTTTGGTCCAGTCTCTAGTCGATGCTGGACACCAAGCTCACTAAGTCCACAATTTTCCATCCCCAAACTGATGGCCAGATAGAGGTCTTCAATAGGATGATCATACACATTCTACGCATGTACAATTAAAGCATCAATTCACATGGTATGAGAGCCTCCACTATGTCTATCACAGCTATAACCAAGCTCTCGATAGCTCACCTGGTCACAACGCTTTTCAGGTGGGCTTGGGATTCCAACCACTATGTCCCATTGATGTGGCCATGCCATTTGCAGCTATTCAAGCATATTCGGCTCATGTCTAGTCCAAAACCAATAAGGAAAACAAATTCATTGAGCACATCCAACATATCCCTGAGGAGGTCCACGACATTCTGGAGAAATCAAATGCCAAGTACAAGGAGAGACAAGAACAACATCGGGTGCCACACAAGTTTCAAGTGGGTGACAAAGTCTGGTTGCATTTGTGAAAGGAACACCTTACCAGAGCCTATCGGAAACTTAGACCAATCCAATATGCTCCTTACATCATTACGAAGGCTTTGGGAGACAATGCATTTCAGCTTAGAATTCCCCCATTCCTTGGCTTGCACCCAGTGTTTAATGTGGATTGCCTTCGACCATACTTCCCACCATTGCTAGACACATCAGACATTGCAGAACAACTCACACCTACAGAGTTAAATCCAGATTGCATGGAACAAGCCACAATTTATTGGATAATGGAAATTTAGATCAAGAACACTCGACAGTAAAGAGTCAAACTATATCTAGTTGTCAAAGCAAGCCAACCCCTTCACCAGGGCATGTGGCTCACTAGGGACCAAGTTCAGCAAAAGTTTCCTCATCTCATGGAGGAACTCAACGCAATGGGTACCATTGCTTCCTAGCGGGGGAGGAATGATATAGGTTGATATTTGTGGCCGCCCGCCTATTCCACTTGGACCCCCACCATTGTTTCTTTCAGTTTTTCAATTTCCTTATTTGTAGCACAATTTACTATTTTTGGCAATTTTTGGGTCGTAAACTTCTGAAGTCGTTTTGAGGCCCTAAACGACCTTTTTTTGGGGGAAAAATGGGATCAACATAGGTAATAGACCATGTTGATCACTCAGAAGTTGTATCCTTGGATAGATATTTCTAACGAGGTATTGTGTGTCAAATGGAGATCATATGCCAAAGTTACGACCCCAGGAATTTGATGTACCAATTTACCCAAACGGGGCCCATAGTTAGGCGCTTCATCTCCTAGGGTTAGGTTTTTGGATGTTTAGGGTTTTCTATTATTTCTCAACAATAAATAGGCCTTTGAGCCTCATTCTAACACAATTTAGAGGCATGCAGTCATCACATCTCTTCTCATATATTAGCTACTATTGCCTGATCTAGTCTAATTTCCATTCTGTTTGTAAGCATATTTCAATATTTGATATTAATGAAATGAATTGTTATTTCTAATGCATCTTTTTATTTATGGTTATATCTATAATTTGTTGCATTCCTCCTTAAATCTAGATCAGGGATCCGAAAATGTACCCATACTCATTCAATGAAGAGTTTGGTAGTGTACTTTGTTGTGATACTCTTGTTACAGGTTGCCAATATAGCCATCTTAGAAAATTTGTCCATGACCACAAATACATAGTCATTACCATGCTTGGTAGAATGGAGGCTAGACATATAGTCCATGGAGATGGATTCCCATAGCTGACTGGGAGTAGGCAAAGGAGTGTACAAGCCTTGCTTCTTGTTGGTTGGCTTAGCGATAGCATGAGCAGTGTAGGATCTGATATATTTCCAGACATCGAGTCAGAGTTTGGGCCAATAAAGATAATTTTGTAATAAAACCACAATTTTCTCCACACCAAAGTTCCCTATGGTCCGGCTGTAGTGCACCTCCCAAATCATCTTGGCACGCTTGCTTGAAGGAACATAAAGGTGGCCTAGGTAGCATAATAATGCATCCTAGAGGTGGAAATTAGGAAATTTATTTCCATCTTCTAGCATATGGTATGTGGAGGTGAACTCTAGATCATTTTTTTATAGCTACATCCATCTAAAGGTCTCATGACCACAAGAGTTGTGAACAATAGTTAGCGCTGCAAGTAGGAGTCGGCTGAGGCAGTGTACAACATGATTGATGCTACCGTTTTTGTGTTTAATGTTCAAGTGAAATTGTTGCATATATGTAGACCACTTCTAATGGTGACCATTCTGCAACTTCCTCTATGTTTGTATAAACTGAAGAGGTCAGTTATCAGTGTGGATGACCATCTTCTTCCCTAGAATGTAGTGCTTCCACTGTCGGCAAGCCTGCACGATGGAATACATTTATTTATCATAAGTGGGGTACTTCTGAATAGTATCAGAAAGTGTCTCACTATGATAGGCCATTGGATGCCTGTTTTGGGTGAGAACTGCACCAATAACATAGTTTGAGGTATCTGTCTCAATTTCAAATGGCTACTGCAGGTTTGGCATTGGTAGTACTGGTGTAGAGCAAAGGAAGTGCTTCAACTCAACGAATGCCTTCTGTTGGGACTCGGACTAGGAAAACTTTTATTTCACCTCGACCTTAGTAATATGACTCATGTTGGATGTGGATCATGATTGTTTAGAGGTCTTTGTTTTAGCCAGATGTATACCCCAGGAAGTTTGTACACCCCTCCATGCGGGGGGGTGCAGGGGTCAGCGATCCCCCTGTGGGGGTTCGGGGGCAGTGCCCCTGAAGCTAAAAATAGATGTAAAATTGTGTTGTAAAAGTATATAAATTTCTAGTCAATCTGGGTTGTTCATTAGGCAGATGATCTGATGGTAGAACTTATGTTTAGTTTAGGTTTTTTTGCCCTAGAAGGCAACCCCTCTCTTCATATGAGGGCATTGTATTGAGGCTATGTAATAGATGTGTATTCTCCGAGCGAGAAATAGAGAAGCAAGAATGTGAGAGAAAAGAAAGGATATTACAGTGGATCTTTTGTAGGTTGTGTCTCTTCATTTTGATGGATAATAGAAAGGAAGGACAGGCTGTTCGGGGTGGATGTAGCCCAAACTGGGTGAACCACGTATATCTATGTCTCTCTTGTTTTATGCGTTTTCTATGTTTATATTTATGGAATAATTTATGTGTTCCATTGCTCCGTAATATATAATTTTCTATCAACTGGTATTAGAGCCAAAGGTCTATTTGGCTGATAAACTCGCAGGAAAGAAGGGTTCCTCGTTCAAGTGGGAGCAATGGAAAAACATGGTAAGTTTAAGGTCAAGAAATTTAACGGCCAAAACTTCTCGCCATGGAAGATGTAGATGGAAGATTATCTGTATCAGAAAGATCTATACCTACCACTAGGCGGAAAAACAAAGATGCCGACAGGTATGACAGATGAAGAATGGAACCTTCTCGATAGAAAGGCACTTAGAATAGTACAGTTGTGTCTGGCAGCGTTGGTCGCCTTCAACATTTCAAAGGAAACAATGATAGAGGGTTTGATTAAGGCATTGGAGAAAATATATGAAAAACCCTCGTCCTCAAACAAGGTATTTCTTATGAAACAATTATTTAATATGAAGATGTTGGAAGGTGGATCTATTGCAGACCATTTAAATGATTTTAATACTGTTTCAAGTCAGTTATGTTCTATAGGGGTAAACTTTGATGATGAAGTTGGAGCTCTATGATTCTTGTGCTCATTACTAGAAAGTTGGAATGGTTTAGTAATGGCCATTAGTAACTTTGTTTCTAGATCTAGTACTTTAAAGTTTGGTGATGTTGTCGGTGTCATCCTTAGTGAGGAAATGCAACAGAAAAGCTTCAGTGAGACATCGGGTAATGCTTTGATTGCAAAGTCTAGGGGAAGAAAAATGGAAAGAGGAAAGAGCTCAGGATATCGCAGTAAATCAAGGAAAGGCAGATCCAAGTCTAGATCGGGGATAGTGTGTTAGAAATGCAGAAAGAAAGGACACCTAAAGAAAGATTGTAGATCTCGGAAGGGAAAAGAAGGAGATGCATAGCAAGAAAACAATCATGAAGCAAATGTGACAGGTGAGGTGTTACAAGATGCTTTGGTTCTTTCTTTTGCAAATATTACTGATTCCTGGGTGGTAGATTCAGGGGCCTCATTCCATGCCACACCTGATAAGAAATACTTTCATGACTATGTTCAAGGAGATTTTGGAAAAGTTCGTTTGGGTGATGGTAAACCCTATAAAATTGTTGGAATGGGTAAGGTTCTTGTAAAATAGCAAAATGGAAACCAATGGCTATTAAAGGAGGTAAGGCATGTTCCAGATCTAAAGAAAAATATGATTTCAATGAGGCAATTAGGTGGTGAAGGTTGTGTGACAACTTTCATAGATAAAGCTTGGAAGGTCACCAAAGGAGCCCTCGTAATAGAAAAAGGTGAAAAGGTTGGTACATTGTATTTACGCAATCGTATTTCTAACTTTGTTAATGCTTTAACTTCCAAAGGAGCAAATGCAACAGTATGGCATCATAGGCTCGGACACATGAGTGAAAAGGTGATGAATATTCTTCACTCAAGGAATTTGTTGTCGGGTTTGAAGAATGTTGATTGGACTTCTGTGAGAATTGCATTTATGGAAAACAGAAGAGAGTCGGATTTCTCAGAGTTGGGAAAGAAAAGAAGAGCGAAAAATTAGAGCTTGTGCATACAGATGTATGGGGACCTGCTCAGGTATCATCTCTTGGTGGCTTTCGTTATTATGTTACTTTGATTGATGATGCAACTAGAAAAACTTGGATTTATTGTATCAAGAATAAATCTGATGTATTTGATACTTTCAAGAAATGGAAATCTTTGGTTGAGATTGAGACAGGAAATAAATTGAAGTGTCTTAGATCTGATAATGGAGGTGAATATTGCAGCAAAGAGTTTGATAGGTACTGTTCAGGGCATGGAATTCGTAGAGAGAAGACAGTTCCAAGAAAACCACAAGAAAAAGGTGTGTCAGAAAGGATAAACAGAACAATCATGGAGCATGCAAGGTGCACGAGATTGCATGCAGGATTGCCTTTACAGTTTTGGGTAGATGCTGTAGATATTGTTGTTTATCTAATAAATAGAGGGCCTTCAAGTTCCTTGGATGGTGGTGTTCTAGAGGAAGCATGGACAGGTAAAAAGGTAAACTACTCTTTTTTAAGGCCTTTTGGTTGTGAGGCCTTTGTCCATATTGATAAAGAAAATAGAACAAAGCTTGAGGCAAAGTCAAAGAAATGTACCTTTATTAGATATGGTGTTAATGATTTTGGTTATCGCTTATATGATTACGAAAATCACAAAATCGTTAGGAGCAGAGATGTAATATTCAATGAAAAGGTCTTGTATAAGAATCAGTTGCAGGAAAAGAAACAGGAAAAAGAAAACAAGGAATATGCAGTTCTTGATGAAATCGCTGAAAAAGTAAAGGTACCTGAAAATAATAATAATCAACAACCACAACAACAACAACCACCACAACAGCAATAGGCACCCTGAACACCTGAAAGTGGTGTTAGAATATCTACCAGGATAAGTAGACCCCCTGAACGATACTCTCTTTCATTATATTATTTATTGTTGATTGATTCTAGTGAACCTAAATGTTATGAAGAAGCAATGCAAGTTGAAAGCAGGAAGAAGTGGGAGGTAGCCATGGAAGAAGAGATGGACTCCTTAATGCATAACCAAACTTGGTACTTAGTTAGGTTTCATGCAAGAAAAACTACATTGAAGAATAAATGGGTTTACAGGCTGAAGGAAGAAGATGGAGGAAAATAGAGGTAGAAAACTAGACTTGTGGTGAAGGGGTTTGCACAGAAGAAAGGTATTGATTTTGATGAAATATATTCTCCTGTTGTTAAAATGACTTCAATCAGAACTATTTAAAGTCTAGTAGAAGTTGAAGATTTTCATCTTGAGTAGTTGGATTCGGGATTTGGAGGAAGAGATATATATGCAGCAGCCACAAGGATATGAAGTGAAAAGGAAGGAGAAACTAGTGTGTAGGTTGAAGAAGAGCTTGTATGGCTTAAAATATGATCCAAGGCAGTGGTATCTAAAATTTGACAAGTTTATGTCTGAACAAGGTTATACTAGATGTCACTCTGATCATTGTGTTTATCTGAAAAAACAAAATAATGGTAGCTATATTATATTGTTATTGTATGTAGATGACATGCTTGTTGTAGGGTCTAACATGCAGGAAATAAATTCGCTCAAAAGAAAATTGGTAAATTCATTTGCAATGAAGAATTTGGGAGTTGCAAAACAAATGCTTGGTATGAGAATCACTAGAGACAGGAAAACCACAAATTAACATTGTCTCAAAATGAGTACATACAAAAGGTGTTGAAAAGATTTAATATGCACAATGCAAAACTAGTTAGTACACCTTTTGCTAGCCA
>APFE030192352.1:0-17516 GCA_000404065.3 Pinus taeda
CCATCTCCTATTCGTTATCCAGTTCATTTATGTCAAGGGCTTCAAAGTTAGTCTCAGTCATTAGTTTGGCTAGCCCTTGTCCTTTTATAAGTTTTGTTGGTTTGATTTCTATATCATATTCCAGAATATTGGCAAACCATTTGCCCCTCTTGCCTTCCATTCCCTCTTGGGTTAAGATATCTTTGACTACTGCATTGGGCACATATGCAATTATGTGAGAGTATAGGATGTAAACTCTGAAGTCCTTTATGGCTTTTACCAAGGCATATGCTTGCTTTTCCATAATTTGGTACTTGAGTGGGGAATCCCTAAGGGCTCTACTGAAAAAGGCAATAGGTTTTTCACATCCCAAGTCATCCTTTTGCAGTAGGACAACAACAATTGTGTTTTCAGAGGCAAAGGAGAAGATTATAAAGTCTCTATCAAAACTAGGGCTTGTAAGCAGAAGTGTTTTTGTCAGGGCTATCTTGATTTCTTCAAAGGCTTGTTTAGCCTCAATTGTCCATTTGACCTTGGCATCTTTCTTGAGCATATTGTTCAACAATATTATTAGCTCAGCTAAGTTAGGGATAAATCTTCTTAGGAAATTGATTTTCTCCAAAAAGGCTTGTAATTCCTTGATGTTTCTTGGATGGGGGACTTGCAATATAGCATGTATCCTATCAGGGTCAATTCTTATGCCATCTTTTGAAATTATATGACCAAGGAGTTTGCCTTCTTCCAGGCCAAATAGTGACTTCTTTGGGTTCAAAGAAATGCCATACTTTCTGCAAATTAAGAACACTTTTCTGAGGTGTTTTAAATGCTCCTGATCTGATTTTGAGAAGGCTGTTAGATCATCAAGTTATATGACTAGGAAATCATGGATTTCTTTGGAAAAGGCTATATCCATTGCCCTTTGAAATTTGGCTCCAACATTCTTGAGTCCAAAAGGCATTTTGACATATTTGAAAGTTCCCCAAGGTGTGGTGAAGGCAGTTTTATCTTGGTCATCTGGGTGGACTAAGATTTGATTGAATCCTGAGAAGCCATCCAGTAATGAAATCCTTGAAGCTCCCACTACCCTTTGTAAGATGTGATCCATTTTTGGTAAGGGGTAGTGGCCTTTGAGAGAGAATTTGTTTAAATTCCTCAGATCCACACAAAGTCTTATCTCCCTAGTTTTCTTTCTTGTAGGTACAAGGTTGGAAATCCATTCAGAAAACCTTATGGAAGAAATTATGCCAGCTTCAAACATTTGTTTTACTTCTTTTTCTATTAGGGGAAGAAGTACTGGATTGACTCTTCTCATTTTCTGTTTAAAGGGTTTTTGGTTTTCTTTCAGGAGTATTGTGTGCCGGATAACTGTAGTATTATAGGACTTAAGGTCCTCATAGCTCCAGGCAAACACATCCTAGAACTCTTTGAACAGTTTGATATATTCTAATTTCTTATCAGGAGGTAAGGTTCTAGAAAGCTTGATCATTTTGGGATTTTCAATGGTCCCAATGTTACACTCCTCTATTTCTGCATTGATGGGTTGCATCTTTGGTTTCTTAGAGAGATCATTTGAATCAAATTTGTCTTCTAAAGGAGCAAGACCTGTAGGCAAGAAATTGTCTTTTAACTGAATTACTTATGTTTCTTCCTCATTAATTTCATCAAGATATGTTATCTTTAGTTTCTGCAAATTGGCAGGGTCAAAGATTGTGGGATGTAATATCCTATTTGCTATTTCAGCTGATATACTGGTGTTTGGTTCATGCTTTTGGTTTTGATCCTCCCTAATGCTTGTGTCAATGTTTAAGTTTGAGAATTCCTCCTTCATGGTTAAAAAATTGTTTATCTGAGCGTCATTCTCAAAAAATTGCCAATTATTTACATTGTCTGGGACAGAGGGCCTATGTTTGATCTCAACAGTGAATTGGTGGTTAGGCCCAAAAGGAAGTTTACAGGTACTTGCAAAGGTTGCCAGACTGTGAGCATGCAAGTTGTGGTTCCTAGGTATTTTGGTGAGCTGATATTCTAGGAAGTTGTTGAGAAAGTCTGTTACGACCAACCTATAAGACCTGAGCCTGGAATCATTTGCAGCAAAGTTTCCCTTTATCTGTTGGATAATGAGGTTTGAATCCCCCAATATGGAGACTTTGGTCACTCCTAGATTCTTAATTAGTTTGAGACCTAGTAGGAGGGCTTCATATTTTGCCATGTTATTTGTGCATTTGAAGTTAAGCCTATATGCATGACCTAGAGCATGGTCATTTTGAGTATTATGTATCCATACCCCTGCTCCTGCTCCAAGCTTATTTACTAACCCATCAAATTCTAAATACCACCTGGTTTCTTGGTCAGTTTTGGTTTCAATTGATTTACAGACCTGTTCAGTGGGCAAGTCTAGTCCTGGTGATTCTTGTGACATGTTAGCAGAGTCTGTTGTTTTAATGAGATCAGTGACCTTTTGTTCACCAGCAGTGGATTGTTCATTCAAATGCCTGGTTTCCTTTGTTTCTAGGAGCTTGAGCTCAGTTTTGGGGCATATATCAGCATTGTATAGTATGAAGGAGTCCATATCTGAATGGATGGAGTAGATTGGGAAATTTTGGGGTTTATCCTGGCTGCTGACCACATATTTCATGAGTGTCTCTCTGTACAGTCTCTTTGGCTGGCCCAAAAGACTGAAAATTGTGGCATATGACATGTCTAGTTGCAAAGATCCTTGGAGTTTGGCACCCCAAGATCTTGATAGGAGCATATCATATTTAGGTGGAATGTCAGCCACTACTACATCCATTAGAATTGTTTTGGCTGGATATTGATCAGGGATACACAGAGGTCTTTAATCATGCCTAAACATCTTACCTGGCTGGAATCAAATGAAAGTAAATCTTTGTAGGGTCTGGTGATGTCTAATCCAAGTTTTTCCATTACTGATTTGGGCATTAGGTTATGAGAGGCCCCTGAGTCAAACATGGCATTGTGTAATACTTTGTCATGAATGTTTAGGCTTACGTAGAATGGAAGAGTTCCTCCATCCCCTGATTTGCCATTGACTTCTGAGCCAAAAACTAGTTCTGGTTGGTCATCCAAAATGTTGACTGTGTCCCTATTTTCTGGTACTTGCAATGATCTATTGATTTGTTGTCTGAAAACCTCATGTTTGGCTAGTTCAGACAGAGGGATTGCAATTTTCAGTTTGCCAATTTCTGTTTCAAGATTGAAGGGTTTTTCCATCTGAACTTTTACATTATGAGAAGCAAATTTTTCCTTTTCTGCTGAATTTTGGGTGAGCATGTCCTGATCAGGCATATTGTTTTGGGATATGTTTGGGTCAGTTCTGTTTTCTATAGGTTTTCCCAAAATGTTTGTTGGAAGAAGTGGCATGGGTGTAGGTTTTACTGGGGGCTGTATATCAGATACATCTTCCACTGTAACCTCTTTGTGGAGTTTTTTATCTAAGGATTCTGTTAAGGCAACTTTATCACTAGTTTTCTTGGGTAGTTTGGTGTGTGTCTGTTTGGTATTCTCAGGTATATCTATGGTTCTACTCCTTAGCTTGTATTTTTTGTGTACTTCATAGACTGTTGTGTCATACCCTTCTCTGAAATCAAAAGACTCACCAGATTTTGCTTGGAATTTTTTGTAGTCTTGGGCCTGTTGATCATATTGTGTTAAGAATACTTGTTCTTCACTGTCCAGACCCATTAAATTGATGTGGGGGTCTTCTATTTGCTCACTAGTGGTTGAGGCCTCTGCATAATTTTCTTGAAATGGAGGTCTGATGTTCTGATCAGGACTAGTTCTCCCAGCATTTAGGTTTTGGTTTTTCCTAAAATTGTGATTCCTATTTGTGTTGCTTGTTTGTCCTTCCTAGGAGGACTTTCTTTCCATGGTCTCAACCCTATCTCCCAACCTTTCCATACCCTTCATGATTGCATCTAGTTTTTGGTCAAAGGTTGAGGGTTCCTCTTTGAAAGTTATTCTTCTCTCATTTTTTGCTCTGGTTCTCTTGGCAATAAGGTTTGCCTCTACACTTACAACTATATTCTGCATGTCTGCAAGACTTGGAGGTGCTCTTTCTCTTAATTGATATGCCATGTCTGGGTCAAATCCATCAGGAAATTTGATCAAGGCTAGATCAGGAGGAGGTCTCAAGTTTTGAGGATACCATAATATACATTGTTGAACCTAGCACAGTAGTCTTAAACGTTCTTGTGGGCCCCTTTCAAATATCATACTCGTCAGTATGTGGAGGGGGATTTCTTCTTCCCACTTGTTAAAAAACTTAGGTAATAAGGCATCAGGATTGACTATAGAGTTGCGCCAAAGACCTGAACCAATCCTACATCCCCTGTCAAAACTTGCACAAAAATTTCATTCTTACATCTTCATCATCTATATCTCATAGTTCTCAAAATAGTCTTGCATCCTCTTGTGTGTTGCTGGGCAGTTAAGTGCCAGTTCATCAAAGTAAGTGATTTTCCCTGATAGTCTTGGGCCATTGCCCCTGGATTTGCAGGCAGAACCTAAGGGGCATATATCTAGCCATATTTGCAGGGATAAAAGGGGCAGCAAGAAGGAGTGGGACAGACTGGGACAATAGGGATAATAGGAGTGAGGTGTGTTGGGGATGGGGGAGTGGGGAAACTACCTTGGGAGGTGGATGAAGAGCTAGGATAAGCTGGGGTAGGGTGAGGATGAACTGATGCTTTGACAGGAGTGGGAATATAGCTCTGCTGATTTGGCTCAGTATCTGAATCTGAGAGCTCCCTTAGCTGCTCTTGTTTCTTTAAGCTTTTGGGGATTAAATTGGGGTTTTCAAAGATAGTTGGGGGATTAGGGTCAGGATTGGACCTAGTATAATGAGATTTCTTCTTTGGAGCCAGCTTCTGAGCTTTCTTTCCTTAGTATCTTGTGATAGGACTTTTAAACAAGAAGATTATTTCCTTTCACTTGGTATTTTGACATAAAGTCCCCAGTGGAGTTGCCATTGATGTTATCACTCAGGTTGCTCCCTGCTTCCTAAAGGGAATACGACCGAGGTAACCACTGACCAATCTTTTGGCCACAGGTCCTAGCCTACTTGCAACCAGAGAGGGCTCTCTCTTTATAGTTTAGCTTTGTTGATGAATGTTTTAGGCTAGTTATGGAGCATTGTTTGTTTGAATTTGGTGGGCTGGTGAATTCAGATAGAACTGAGATACAGATTACAAGACAGTTTGTTCCATTGGGCAATGGAGTTTGAGGTATTTGTGCTTGTGAAAGTGGATTTATGAAAACAGAGTGTAGTTGCAGAGCAAGTTAGGCATATGTGAAACAATATATCAGATTTGTTGATGAAATTATGGAATTAGTGAGTGAAAGGCAGTTAAGAATATTTCACTATGCTAACTGAAGAAACATGAAGGTATTTCTTAAGAGTAGTTAAGAATTCTTAAACAGTATTCACCATGACAGGAAAAGTTCAGGCATGAGCAATTAAGAATTCATATCTATGGCTAATCCAGAAGAAAACATATTTAGAAATAGAGATTGAGCATAGGGTGTTTGAAACAAATCCTAGGCTATTCTTTTTCTCTACTTACACAGGAAACACATACACAGTTAAGAGAAACTTATTGATTCAGCAAATGACACAAGAATTCTGCAACAAAACAGAGCTTTACATATCCATCTTCAGACAGCGTTGGATCCAGAAATCTCCATCAGCAATTTTTACTATCAAAAAGTCTCCAGAATACAACAGAGCTCTTCAGAAACAATTACACTACAACCGACCCTCAATGCGTTATCTGAGGGGATATATATACGAAATAGGGTATAAAATATCTCAGTAGAGAGTTATTGTGCAATAAATTGCACCACCAACTCTCTTACAAAAAGTAAATGACAACATAAATATAGCTTTTAATGCTGAGGTAGCCGATATTTTTCTGTCAGACAGATTTGACTTAATGGCTCTGGAAAGTAGGCTGTAGTTGTGCCTTTAACTCCGCGTTAATTTAGCCTGCTGTATGGGTGCATTGTTGAGTCACATGTACGGCCACTTGTTGTACCTGTATGCTAATCTACCTGCTGACCTGTAAACTCTGATTTTTCTCCAAAAAAGGCAAAAAGCAAAGTGGAATTATCTGGGCAAAATCTCCAGCATTGCTTGCCACCAATCAGTTGGGGGTAGCTGATGCCTCCTCATTTTTACCACTGTTTCATTTGCCTCTGTATGTCTATAAAAGTTTGGAGGGACTTTGAACAGATGATTTATTTCATGTTCAATAAAGAACAGATTTTCTAGCTTGTCATAGAGGGATTGCCCAGAGGGAGGCCCTGCTTCTTCTGTGGAGCTGCTGGATGCAGTGATCTGGTTTTCAACATAATTGTTGATCCTTGCCATATACTGATTATATGACAGCAGCTGTCCTGTGCCAGTCACTAGGCTTGGCAGTCCTTTGTCCTGTAGAATAGCCATTTTAGCTCTAAATTCATCTAACTCTGCCTTCATCTCCTGACACTTCCTCTCCAATGTCTGAGTAAAATTCCTTAAGGTCAATACCTTTTTGGCTGTGAGGATTGTATCTGTTCTGCTGCTTATTTGTAGAGCAGCCAATTCCTCTCTAGTGCGGTTATTGAGGAAATGAATCATTTTGGTGGCTTGCTCGAGCATTATTCCCAGGGTTGTCCTGGCTCTCTGAATCTCCACATGAGCTATATCTATTAGCTCAACCTGTTCAAAAATTGCCTGAATGGACCTCCATTGGTCCTGTATAGATTGGCCAATTTCGGCCCAAATAATCTTCTTTATTTCTGCTAGGGTTTTACCTAGCATCAACTCCTTTTCCAGAGCTTTCACTTTGGCCTCCAAGGCCTTTATTTCTCTTTTCTTTTCTGCCACTGTCATCTTTGATTTGTCATAACTGGCCTCCACCTTGGCTAGTCTTTCCTTGGCAATATTTATTTCAGTGACTTGAGTTTCCAGCTCTTTAACAGCCTTCATCAACTCCTCCATGCCCATGCCGGATTCTGCTGTTGTTGTTGCTTCTACTATTGCTCCTGTTGCTGATGTAGTTGTAGCAGGTGCTGGAATAGCAGGAGGGGCTGCTGCTGCTTGTGTTAGAGGGGCAGGTTCAAGATTTGTTGAATTTTGAGGGGGATGGGAGGCTGATTCCCCTTGCTTGTCCTGCAGAGCTTTCTCTAATTCTGCCTCCATTTGTAGTATCCTTTGGTTCATAACCAGAAGCAGCTCCATAGAATTATCCACTTGCTTTTCTTGTGCAAGCTCTGCTGTTTCAGGATGAATGTTAGGAGGCAATTTTGCCTGTCTTCTCAGTGCAGCAATATCATCCTCTTTTTTCTTCATAAGGGATCTAACACCCTTTGGGTCATGTCCCAAATCTATAATTATGTCCTCCAAAGTCTTTATTCTGTTGTCTTTTGCAGAGGAGGACAACCTTTCAAAATCAAGCTGCCTGTTTGTGTTTTTCAAGGCTTCCTTTAATTGATGGGCCAGCATTGCCCTGTCAGCAAGTGTTGCATACACCATCTGCCCAATCTGTTTGTGCATCTCAATCTGATCCATGGGGTGTATGTCTTTGGAAAAGACCTCTAGGTTTGTCCTGTAGTAATCTGGTGTGGTCTTTGGATGTGGGACTTTAGGCTTCAGATGAGTGAAGATCATCTTTTCTTCCTTCAGATCATAGGCAGCCATCAATATTTTCTTTTTGGCTGGGGTTGTATTCAAGAATTGCTCATAGAGCTGCACCCTTAGCAACTCATTTTGTGCCTTGATCTCTTTGAAGCCTTCTTTAACTGTAGCTGGCTTTTTGCCCTGTTTTCTGGAGGAGGACACCTCTATGGTATGCTGCTGGGGCTATTCTAGCTAAAATGAGCTAGTGGCAGTCTGTTGTCTCGTTTGCCTTTCTTTGTTGTGGCTTTCTGCCAGCTCTTAACTTATATCTCCTTCTTCTGTCTCAGGGTCTGTCCTCGACCTCTTGGCCTCTGGTTGCTGTGATGACCCTGTTGGAGGTGTGACCTCCTCTCTGTCTCTCTTTTTCCCTCTCTCATCATTGAGAGGAGTCTGCAAAACTGGGTTTTGAGTTTGTTCAGTTTGTTGTAGAGGGGCCTGCTCTGATTATTGATCCTTTGATGTGCTAGGTTGCCCTATCTCTACCTCTTATTGTTCATCCCTCTTCTCCTTTCCCTTTGTTGTGGTTGTTGTTGCTGGAGCTTGTTGGGTGTCCTGCGCAACTGGAGCAGTGGAGGTGCCTTCTCCTGCTTGGACAGGTTGCTTGAACAAGACCTGTTGACAAGAGTCTAAGTCAAGAGTTTTCTCCAAGTCCTTTACAGTCTACTCCATTATTTCTTCCTGAGTCAATTCCTCTACTATTGATTCAGGCACCCATTCATCTTGATTAGCAAAGTGTTGTATTTGAGGGATTGGGCAATGCTTATAGGCTAGCAGCCTATATTTGACCCTCCTGGCACTGATGAAACCTTCAGGGTCATAAGGGACCCACCAGAAGCTTCTCTTGAGTTTGAGGTGTTGTCCTAGTATTTGATCAGCTTCTTGCCAACCATCTTTTTTGTTCATGACAAATGGGCCTAGGTGGTCCCTGAAATTTAGGTTGGCTTTCTTCTTCGCACTATGAAAGTGTGTTAGATCAGAGTTTATAAGCTGACTGTAGTACTCCAGGGAAAATAGCCTCATAGGGACATATTTTGGGAGCCTGTAGGGACAGAGCTCACAACCATAAATTCTGATGACAGTGTGGTTTTGGTACAAGTACCAATCACCAATTTTGTAGCTTCTGGATAGCTGCAAGATTTTCTGCATATCCTTGGACAATCTGATAGGAGGGGTCCTCTTCAAGAGGCATGTGACTAGATATACAAACTGATCAATGAATTCACAGTATGAGTAGGGGGAATTCTGGACTTGGTGGAAGACTGAAGACCAGAAGATCACAGACCTCCTCTCACCCTGTGAGTCTAACTTCTTGATTAAGCACTGGAAGTAATCTGTTTGGTAGTACAAGAACAAGTGATAGATGTATGAGGAATATTTGAATATTGCCTCCCGCTTCAGTCTTGTCAATTGATCATGTATCTTATTGGCAATGTATTTGGCATAATTGTATTTCACAGCAGGGGGATTCACAAGGCTGTATGCTGAGAGCATGACCAACACAGTTAGATCAACATGCTTATTTGTAGTGAACCCCAGCACAGTGGTTAGCATGTCTACCAGTAGCTTGCCAACCTCATTGAAATTTGCATAGGAAAAAGGAGGTGGCCCAGAAGGTTGGCAGTCTGCCTTCATGAATTTCCTGGCTATTGCAGCAATGTCTGTGCTAGAGAGTTTGGAGCCCTCATCATGCAAGTAGTTCATGGAGAAGGGATATAGCAGTTGGGTCTGCTTGTAGTTCAGCATCTGGTTGATGGAATCTGGAGTTATATAAAAGAGGATGCTCCAAGATGGAGACTTCACAGCCCTGAGTTCTGGTCATAGTTTTCTGCACAGAGGTGGATGACTTCAGGGAAAATGTTCACAGAAGGCAGGAAGTAGGTGGGCAGATTGGATTCCCAGATGCCATACAGGTCACTGTTGTCCAAGTGAATGTTCCTTGGATGGAAATATGTTTGCAAGTGGCTTCTCTCTGCCACGAAGTCTTTGATGAGGGCATCACTGTCCACTAGTGGCATAGCTTCTAGTTCTCTGTTAGGTGGATTTATAGGCACTACATCCAGAGCAGCTGGAGTGGCCATTGTCTTGTTTTAGCTGGATGCTTACTGTATTTCAAGCTTGATGTGAATGCTGAGGAAATGGCTTATTGATCTCTGTTTGCAGTGAGTAGTTTGGTAGTGCAAGAAGGCTGTCACAGGCTTAATGAATCTGTGGGGCACTATGTTTTGAAGAACCAGAGTGTGTTTGAGCTGGTTAGCTGGTTACTTGCAGAGAATTCCTTTAGCAGGGGTGAGGGAACTGTCAATCTAGTCTTTTAGCCGGTAGCTTGGTTTCTTTAGTTGCTCTTTGTGGAAAAATGGTGAATTTCATAGAGGGTCACGGGTTTCTTCGAGATTTTCGTCACGCAAGGGTTTCAGTGGCTTTTCAAGTAGATTTTAGTGGTGAATTTAACAATGTGGGCCTTTTGACTGAGTTGCTTATGCAGGAAAGTAGGATCACAAAGGAGAACAGTGGATAAAAGTGGATTCCTGCGGCAAATACCTGGTTTTAATGGCGTAGGAGGCGTTTGCACCGGTCGAATTGGATGAATTGCAGGTACTTGGGTTGATAATGGAGGCGGTAGCAACTTTGGCGGGTAGCTTTGGATTTTTGACCATTGTAGGTTGAATTTCGCATGCAGAGGAGCTCCAGAAGTCGTAGAAAACAATGCGAAATAACGGTAAATTGACGCCTTTTTATGCATTTTTGGCATATTGGCGCCTTTTTGTGATGACGTCATGCTGATGTCATCATGGGCCCGGGTATGGATGGGTGACGTGGCAGCTGATGTGGGTGCCCAGGTTGTAGTGACACGGTGGCAGGGTGGACAGCATGACACGGTGGCCGGGGGCGACGTGGAGGCTTGGTGGCGGCAAGGCGGGGTGATGTCACGCTGACGGGGGCGTGAAGTCACCGCGGGGGGGAAGGTGGTAAGCGGTCTCCCCGGAGGGGTCTAGGGCGGTAAGCGGTTTGGAGGGGGGGGGCAGCGAACAGCGCAGGCGCCTGACATGTGGCGGGGGTACGGCGGCAATACCGCCCATCCCCCGGACGCAAAAGGTCGGGCAGGTCCGCTACAATATCGACCGCCCACCGTTGGATGTGCGGGGTGGAAGATCATGTTGTGGGCGGAAATCGCGAGGTGACAGCACGTTAAGAGCAGGGGACCCGCCCAATATTTAATTAGTGTTTAATTAAATCGGGCGCGGGGTGGGTTTAGAACATTAGGTTTTTGGTTTTTTTCGTTTTATTAATGTTTTAATAATAATAATAAAACATTAAAAACACATTCTAAAGTGTGGAAAGGGGTAAAGGGTTCTTAGCAAGGGCGGGGATTTTGATTTTTTGACTTTTAACCATGTTTTTTGCCAAAGCCCATAGTTTTTAGGATTATTGAGGGTTAATACTAACCCTTGAGGGGTTAATATTTCCCAAGGAAGGAGTATATAGCTATAGTGCTAGGGGAAGGGTATTTATGGATATTTTTTGGGAAATTTTCATATATTCCAACAGAATTAGGAAACAAGGGGGAATTAGGGAGCTAAATAATATATTAGTGGTTAATATGGTTTGTGAGGTGAATGAAGGGGTAAAGCCAAGTTCTAATAGGTAAAACTTAACTTAGGATTTTTGAGGATAAATGAAATGATGAAAAAAGATGTTTTACACAAAAAATGTGGCTTCTTTTCATGTTTGAACTCCATGGCTTGACCAAGTAGTTTGTGATGCAATGAAGTGGAACTGGACACTTGAGCAGATCTCAAGGCCCTTGGGAGTGTTACTAAAATGGAGTTTGGGGGAAAATGGGGAAGTTAGACATGCTTCCAATGCTTGTCCTCCACTCTTTTCTTTTGATGCCAATCCCCTGAGTGGCATAAGTTCTTGCATTTAATAAGCCAATTGGTGATGGCTATCCATTTCTGCAACCTTGCACTACTTACCCATCTTAGTAATCCTAACATTTTTTCTTTAAGGGTGGGTGCACTTGAATTAGCAGACCCTGATTTTCCTCTTTTTCTTTTGACTGTCCTCCTATCTAAAATCTACCCTTATTTCTTCCAAGGCCCCAGATTAAGCAGTTGGGCACCTTTATTTCTCTACCTAGCTAGTCATCTACCAAGCTTGAGCTGTTTGGTCAGGGAACATTCTCTATTCTGCAGCAAGCAATTTAACCATGGCATGGTCCAGTTTAGATTGTTGGGCCACCCATTAAGTGTGATTAGCAGCAGTATTTGCAGAACATGATACTGCCAAATAAGCTAGTAGTGGCATTTTGACTGGCCACTTTCCTGGTCTTTAGTTTTGGGTTCATTTTCACTTTTCTCTTGACCATTTGATTTTCTTGCCTTTTGATTATTCTTTTAAGGCATACCCTCTTTTCATTTTTTAATTTTTGTAGCATGTACTCAAAATATGGAACCTTTGCAGCCTGCAATGATGAACATATTTAGCCCTTCCACTGTCAATCATGAGAGATGAAACCTATTGGTATAGGAACCTAACACTCTCATCTTAGGTCGTGGGATGACTTATTTCCATTTTTTGCAAATGTGAGCATTTGTCCATATTCTACCCAGTTTGCAGAAGTAGCCCACCTTTGGAGTGCAGTAGATATCCTCTCTACACTTGCATAGTTTTTCCAACGTGCACCTTGCCTTCAGCACCTCCACGTTTCCACACCCGATACCAAGAAGCCCATCGGCCCATTCGTTAGAGAAGTGGCCATCTGGATCGAACCTCTTCTTCACCTTCAAAAACTGCATCAAATTGACAGTACTCTTCTCTGCCTATTAGCTCTATTACATATCTTTGATATTGGAGGACCATAAGTGAGCTTGGTTGGTTCGGTTATGCTTCAAACGAGCTCATAATGGTTATTCTTGTCTTTTTCCTTTACCCCACCCATTCTCCCTTCATCATTGTTTTCTCTGTTGTTGCAAGCCCCAAGCGCTAAAGCCCAAAACCCCATACAACCTTAGTCATGTGTCTTCGCACCTTATAAAATCATTTTCTTAATTGTGGTCGTCGATTGCCACACGCTGATCCAATGACTCTCGTCATGCCCAACAAAGAAACCCACGTGATTAAATCCTTGCTGTTTGATCACCTCCGTCGGAGATCCAATGGTAGTCGCTCACCCCGCACCCACAAAGATATGAAACATTAACACGCGATGGAGAGTGGTTTTCCTCTCTCCTCTCCCACCACGTGTCACGTGCCGAATGGAATCGCACGCCCTTGCTCTTTACCACCCAACGCCCTGAAGGCAGTGTGACCGATACCGCTTACCACTTCACCTCATGACCCTGCCCAATAATTGTCGTGCGCTTTCGCCGCCTAACCACCGTTGGATTTGTCCGCATGAGATCCAACGGCTCATGTTCGCTCCTCTCCCACCTCTTCTGATACCCTCCGCCAAGCCATCTCCACTGTCTATCCTTCCGATCCGACGACCGATCTTTCTCCCTCATCCAGCTCATCCATTTCCCGCGAAATCCATGTTCCTTGACCATTACGTGTGCTTGAAGGACAAAGGTGATCGTCCTACCAGTACTAGTCATAGTTTCTCCTTAACAACCACATTTAATAGATAGTATGGCCGAAGAGAAAAAGAACAGAGCATGAGCATGTAACTACATTTAACAGTTATGGAACTTCATGGATACGAACACTCCAACTACTTTAGAGGACAGCAGAGCACCTAAGAAGATTAGATTCACCCACTAAGACAAGTAAACACACTCAGAGACTTCATGAGGTAGTTAAATGTAGTTGGTGGTCAATTACGACCCCTCCATACCTGACATGGCCAAGTTCCTTTGTAATGAAGCTCTATATATACCCATAAACAAGATGTAATCAGGGTTGACGGTTGATGTTTTGATGTAAGGTTCAACTTCTGGAGACTGTAACTATTTTGACACTTGCAGCGTCTCGTATTCATTTTCGGCTAATATAAGCTTCTTTTGTTGTTAGTTTCTCACTTTCCATTTATCTTCTCTTCCAAGTTGTGCCTGATATGTTGTATTCTTGAACTCTTGATGTTTAGCATTAGAGTAATTGTCATCCTATCTCTGTGTTAAAGTCTTGTATGTATCATTGAATTAGTTATTCAGGTTTCTCTTCATCTAGTGCCAGAGAGCTTTCATCCTGTCTGTGCATTAGTAGATTAGATTTTCAGACTTCTTTACTGGTTACAGCCGGCCATCACATGGTCTTGTGCATCTAGTGGTGTGGTTAGTATTCTCCATATTCACCTAATCTTAAACTTTGAGTGGTTGGTGGTCCAAAGCCTTATATTCTGGGGGTGTTCACGCATGTTTGGAGTAAAGCAAAGTAGAAGTGGTTATCTGGCTTGGACAAGCATCATTCCTTCCATTCATCCATTTGCAACAATAAGTTGAATTTATATGTTACCAGGCATCTCCGAACTACAACCTAGGAGAGTTTCTTGGAATCCTAACATAATTTGCGCCATTGTCGGGGAGAGGAGATTGAAGCTCAGCTTCCTTGGGAGAATGACACAATTCAATCTTTGATGATAGACAAAGTCTAGACACATTTTTAGTTGTAATCATCTATCTGGTGACTCTACTGGAGGACCAACCTAGTGGCGACTCTGCATTACAGTTCTGGCTCAGTTTGTGAGGCACACTCGGAGAAATCCTTAGAAATCACCAGCTGACCCAGTGCCTGACCTTGAGAATATTGTTAAGCAAAGAAAAACATCACAGAAAGGAGCATCAGGACCAAGTAAGCATAAACAATTTTATGTATCTCTGCAAGAGAAGATTATAGCTGAGAATGTATAGCTTGAAGAAACAGAGCCTAGCATTGTTAGTGAAGAAATACCTTTTGTGATGTAGGAAAGTGTTCCCTCTGCAGACAGAGGAAACCCCTCTAGCCCTAGAGTGGGTCTAGTCACAAACAAGGATAGATCAACAATAGCTTTCCTTAAATAGTTAAATTTGGAGGCCTACCTCAACTAGTGGTCGATGGAGTTCCGTTGCGCTGCTCCAGCTTTCGCTTCCTTCTTCTCAACGAGTGATCAACCTGAAACAAAGCAAAAGAAATACAACAAATCACGTAACCGAATACAACAATGAACTATTTACTCACAAAGTCAAGAAGTCATGAGCTATCAAGTACATTACATACAAGACATAGGAAAACATCATTGATTGCATTAATAATGAAATAAGAGTCAACTTACAACCAAAACCTTGACGTCACAAGCCTTCTTAGAAAGAGTCCAGCCACAATGTCCTTCAAGCATTCACTCTTTGAAGATGGATTTCCCAACATACAAGAGTTCTCTCACTCATACGTTTTACACAAGATCAAGGGCACTTCACAACCTTCCACAAGCTATCAACAATCCCACACTTATCACTGTCACACCAGTTATCTAGCAAACTCACAAACACTAACAGACTGCTCAGCTAGCCAACTATCAAGAAATAGCAATGCATATCAATGGTGAGATTTTAAATAGGAGAAGGAGTCTCCATGAATAGGGGAAAGGAGAGCTTATCACCAAGGAAGGTAGCACAATTTACGAAATTGCCATACCAGGGAAGGAAGGGCGACATAAACAAGGCCAACAACCAGGTCTGGAGTCATCTAGAAGGTCGATTGTTGGAACAATTCGCCCAATCTGGATCATCGCTGGCACAGAATTGGGCTTCAATGCTGACATTGCAAGTGGTCAGTGCAGATAGTCAAATCATCGCTGAAGAGACCACATAGCCCCGCGTTGTTGCTTAAAATCGGGCCATCGCGAGAATCAGGTGTACTTCCATGCTGGCAGTGCGAATGGACTATTCATTAATGCCTTTCAGCGCATTTATTAAGCCTATAACTGCGATGAGGCAGATACTTTAGGAAAAGTGGGTTAATTGGTAGCATAGGAGAGCATTTGTTTGTCATAATCATGTTTGACTTGGACACATGACACAGTGAGAAGACCGGGAATGAAAGCGGTGATAAATTACTGTGCAACACCCTCAGAGATTCATAAATCTCCTTGTTCATTAAGTTCCCCTTTGGATCTCAGTCCAAAGAAAGCCTCCCACACAGTCCATCATATTCCTTTGTCCCTGTCATCTATTTCACTGCTCCCTACCACTCAATCTACCAGTATCCTTCCACCTACCCCAGTCATGGCAAGCCAACAAGCACCCACAAAGATGGAAAGAATCATAGCTGCTAGGTATGGACCCCTGGTCTTGCCCGTTCCTTTGAATTCCATGCTTGCAAGAGAGTATCATAAATACATGCCTAAGTTCACTGGTACAGAGGAAGTAACAACTGAAGAACACCTTGAGTCTTTTTATAGTTATGCTGATAACCTAGATATCAATGAGAATGATGTTTAGATGAGAGTATTTGTCCAAAGCCTTGATGGAGAGACTAGAAAATGGTTCAGAGAATCGGTCCCTAGGTCTATAGTAGACATTGAAGCATTAGATGATGTATTTTTGAAGCATTGGGGAGATAAAAAAATACCTGTTATATTACCATACTGAGTTTGGCAACCTCAAGAGGGAAAATGGGGAATCATTGCCTGATTTTAATAAAAGATTCAATCGGATATATAGTAAGATACCAGCTGAAGTAAAGACTACCCCCACCTCTGCAAAACTCATCTATGCTAATGCATTTGACTCTGATTTTTGCTTGTTGTTGAGAGAAAGAAGATGTGCCACTCTGGCCGAAATGCAGGATGCAGCCCTAGAGGTAGAATCTAATATCATGGCTACAGAAAAACTCAAAGGTCATGTTGATAGAAGAAGGCAGAGAGGTGAGGCTTCTTCTTCCTCTTCTTCATCTTCAGAACCTAAATTAGACAATTACTAAAATAATAGAGTCCTTGGCTACTGAAATATCTAAGCTGAAGGTTCAGAAAAGCTTTGGGAAGGCAAGGCTTCCAAACACATTTGCTCCAAGAAATTCGAATCCATCTAGAAGAGAAAATGAACAATTGCATATCATTCAGAGGGGTAAAGAAGCCGGTGAAGAACAAAATGTTAAGGCTCCTTTCTGAAATGTGGTTAGGGAGGAGGAGTAGTTTGAAGAAGAGGATGAAATCCATTAGATGGAAGATAAGGGCAGTGTTGCCTTCTTAACATTGGTTGCTTATGAAGAATCATTACTCCAGGACCAAACCGGTCAAGAGTGGGATAGAGAGGTTGTTCTATAGACTAATGAACATCAAAGATATAATATGAGGTCAAGACCAAGCAATGTCAAGGAGAATCCCGCAAAAGAGCTGTTATTCCCATAGAGCATCAGAAAATCAAACAGAAAAGGCCAGCAGCTGACCCAGTCATTCTCAAAGCACTGTTGGGTTGTGTTATATTCTTTCCACATAGTTAATAGGGGATTTGAGGGATACCCGTAACCCCACTTTATGGGGTCCGGGGCAACGCCCCGAAAAATTTTGGTTTTGGACCCTATGTTAGGTTGGGCGGACCCACCTATGGTTTTGTGCATGATTTTCGCACATGTTTTTTGGACGCGATGGTTTTTGTTCCATGGTATTAGATCGATGGTTTTTTGGTCCATGGTATTGGACGTGATGGTTTTTCGGTCCATGGTATTGGATGCTTCGGCATGTATAAATATGTATTGTAACATTGAAAGGAAGTAATGAAAAATCAAGCTGGTAGTCTCGGTTTTGAGATCCAGTGGGAAATCTCTGTGTATATGTGTTTTATGTGTTATGCTCTCGCATTTTTTATTTTTCCCTGTGATTTAGAATTCGTATGCAGGTAATTTTGTACGGGGTTAAAACCTACATTTGGTATCAGAGCTGTTTTGGCTT
>APFE030192367.1:0-26503 GCA_000404065.3 Pinus taeda
GAATGTATGGTGTTGCTCTACCTTAAGGGTTTGATCAATAAAGAATCATTTCATATTATTTCTGGGTTTATTTGCATTATCTTATATTTTCATATCATATCTATAATATTTCCAGGTTAGATCTCTAACAAGTGGTATCAAAGCTATAACAAGTGGTATCAGAGCTATATTTTTAGATCAAATCTATAACAAGTGGTATTATAGCACTTTCTTGGGCAAAATAGTGGAGAATTTTTTATTATTATTTTTTGCAGGATTTTGGGGGCGACGAGTTTGCAGATCAGATCTGTACATTTTGTTGCAAGATCTACAAAATATAATTGTATATCTGGATTCTATGTGAAAAAATACCCGATTTAAAAAAAAAAAATCGGTCGAATCAGAGTCCAGATGAAGGAGATATTGCTGATTTAAAAATCAGTGGGGTTGCAGAAAAGTTTTCGGGGTAGCAAGTTTGTGGCGCAGATATAGACGTCTTGGTGCAAGATATGCAAAATATAATTGCAGATCTGGATTCTTTGTGAAAAAATACCCAATTTCAAAAAAAAATTAGTCGAATCGAAGTCCGGATGAGGGAGATATCGCTGATTTAAAATCAACTCTTTTTGCAGAAATTTTGGTGACGACGGGAGAGTTGTAGCACAGATCTGAAATTCTAGTGTCTAGATCAAGATTTCTATTGCATGAGTAAATGCAGAATGATTGTTCCATTTCCGAAAACAGGTCATAATAGAGATTCTGAGCAATATTGACGGAATTGTGGCCATTTCAAATTTTCGCCAAGTGACTCTTTTTCAAAACCTTCTTCATGGCGGTTCTATATTTTACAGGAAAAGATAATGGTCCTGTTATTGAAGAATACATAAAAGAATGCAAGAGGTTATACAATTGGAAATGGTTTGTAAGGACTAATTTTGAAGGGGAGGCGGCCACATGGTGGGGATTACTTAACCAAAAGAAGTGTTCCAACCTGCCCGATGAAGAATTTGAAAAATTACTTTTAGACAGATGGTCTCATGCCAGAAAACACGATAAGAAGAAATATGTGGGGTTATTTCCTACTGGTATATCCTTATTACAAGTTCTTGGATTGCTTCAGAAGGAGAAATCATTGTGTCTATAAATCCGAGTTGCAAGCGAAATCTCATAAATGTTAACTTGGCAAAAAAATTGCATGTTCCAGCAAAACACATTGAAAACACACAAGTTGATGATGCAGATGTTCAACTTTATAAGGATTTGAAGCTTTCTATGGATAAGTATGTGTTGCATGGAGATTTTTATACTTCAGAGATGGAATATGGATGTTGTTTTGGGATATCCTTGGATGGAATATGCAGGTACTATCAATATTAATGTGCAGAAGAAATTCCTGAAGCTCTGGTATAAAAAGAAGAAAATTACATTACAGGATATTTCCATCAATAAACATGTAGAGTACATGGAGGCTGAAGCAGAAGATGTTCCAGGGATTGACATATTAGATGATGAGCCCTTGATGATCGACAATCAAACACAAACAGAGGTTGAAGCAGAAAAGGTTACAGGTACATCAGATGAGGGCGCAGTGGTTGAAGTCATATTGGAAAAGAAGACATCACAACAGGCACCACAACAGGGTGAATTAAAGAAAAAGACATTGTGGGTTAAAACTTCAACATATCATCACCCACATCACCCCACAAGACAACCATGAAGATGGAAACCAAGTAGTCACAAGGAAAACAACCCCCGTATGACGGATAGCGAGGAGCGAAGATCCACCTACTAGACATCAACACAGAAGAGCTGCCACGGTCAACTTCCATCTCAAGCGAGTGAGGCACCAGCGAGATCGAGGGTTCACCTTTCTCTTGGATGGCTAGATGCACGTGCATGGTACCAATGAACTGCTCTTTTGAGTAGATCTTATTATTTATGTTCTTCCCATGTTTCGGGGACGAAACATGCTAAGGGGGGTGGAATGTTATATACCTAGGGGGGGTAATATGGGTACAAAGGGAGTACCCAAGGTAATAATGTAATAATGGGATGGGCCATAGTAATAAATAAGGTGGTTAACCCATATCATGTCAGGGACCACAAATAGTTAGTAATAATGTAATGGGCCCATGGTATTAGTGGATGGTATGAGGGAACCATGGTACTGATCCATGGTATTGCATGTATGAGGCCTATATAGAGGCTAGAGACTCCACGTAGAGGATGTCAAGAAATATTGTCAAGGAATATTGTATGAACAGGCATATGGCTTGTGGAGTGTTCTCCTTCCTTAAGGAGTGAATGTATGGTGTTGCCTTACCTTAAGGGTTTGATAATAAAGAGGCATTTCTATATTCAGATCTTATCATTTCTTGGGTTTATTTATATTCTCAAATATTTCTGGGTTAGATCTATAACAAGTGGTATCAGAGCTATAACATATGGTGAATTGTGGGTTTATGTTTGAGTTGCGTATATGTAACTCATAATATGCATTATTTTTTGTCAACATATATTATATTTTGAGTTTTTGTGAATCTCAAGTTTTCAATTATGCAAAAAGATTGCATTGTTGAGAATAACTTGACAAAATATTACCAGCCTCATTCTTACTAGATTTATTAACTAGTAGGTAATTAGTAAAAAACCATTACAAATTGTGATAAATTGTTTCACTGTCTAAAAATGAAAAGGTACACAGAACCATAAAAAATTCAGGATTAGTACACAACCAGGAGCCATTAACTATGAGGGTAGTTATTGAACAAAATTCTTTGGCCTTGAGCCAAGTGATGGTGGAGGCTGAAACACAGTGGTCTAGTTTTTCTTGTAGACACCTCTAGCCCCTTTGCAGATTCCCTAATATATCCTACATCTGCCACTAATTGCATTGGAGATCATTCATGAATGAGATGATCATATTCTGGTCATCATATTTGTCTCTTATGAGTTGTTCCTGAAGAATCTTGAGATATCCAAGCTATTTGCCAAAGTTTTGTTGATCAGATGCAGGGTTATTAAAATCAATTCTATTGATAAGGTTGGGATCTATAGCCTCACCTTGACCAATGCATTCTCGCTGACACTAGCTTGACTCCCCTCGTTCATCAACTCCATGCCTTACTCTAAATCACTAATATTGAATCTTGTATTTTACCAAAAAAAAGAAAGATTGGAATACAAGAATGCTATGGACGAGCTAAACTAACAAAACCTTTTACATTAAATAGGATACCAACCCAACTGAGAACAACAAAAACCTACCCAATCTCGTAGTGCAATGAACCAGGATGCAGTCCGAAATGAAACTATATAAATGAATAGTCACATACTGCAAAAGAAAAGTTACAAAACTCCCAACAATCCAGTCAGAACGAAGATACACAACCATAAAGTCAATCTCCTAGAGTTGTCTACTCTGGATGGACCTTCAAAATCCAAACAAAAATTGAAATACAAGGTCAAGCAACCCAACCAAAAAATAAAATACAAAAAAAGTGATCAAATGAAATTGGAGCATAGAAGCGTTCCACCTTACCTCGTTATCGAACTAGGAATTTGGAAGAGGGTTGCTGCGTAGTTCTTGACATGCCCCTCATTAAACAACATAATAACATCTTATCAGATTTACTGAATAAATAACATTTAGTTCCCATTGGTAACATGTATATGTATACCTCTTTTTAATTTGTTTGCTATATCCTACATCAATGTAGATCACCATTGATTTAGCTGTTACCATACTCTGAGTGTTAAAATTTATTTTTCCCATCTTTCTGTAAACCACAAAATATTTCCCTAACTTTAAAATATTTCTCCTAATTTAATTTCCCTATTTCTCAAAGGTTGCAATTTTACGATTTTAAAATAGGAAAACAAGGAATCACAAGATTATCAACTCTAGAGGCTCTGACGATAGCTATGATGATTGTCTCATTGATTTGCAAATATCCTCAATTTAATGAATGTTTGCAATAACATAATTGAACTTGTTTTATTAGTTTTCTATTTCCAAGACCGAATATGCATGATAGATATAGATGCTCCGCTAGTTGCATTTCTTTCAATAGTTATTGAAACAATTACAACACAAAAAGCAAAACTTAAATCATAAATATTATATTTCTATAATCATTTAAAATTTCAATAGTGACATAAGTACATATAGCGAAATTAGTAAACAATAACTAGATTACATGCAATTAGAACAAATGCCATATTTCATGAAATTTGGACAAATTACAGTTGTTGCTTTATTATATTCAATGTGATTATGTGTAAGTAGCCGGTGTAGTAGATAGAAATATACCCACATGGATTCTAAGACAATGTTCTTGAAGCAATCATCTTGATTGCATTGCTTCAGAAATCTCTGTTGATATGGGCATAACCTAAGTAAACATAGATCTCAGATTGAGTCCTTTGCATATACTTAAATTTTCCTTAAAAATCCTGGAGCTGTTGTCACCCCATTTTCTAATTTCTTATCTTTAATTGTTGCTAGTTTTAAGTATTGAATAAAATACAATCAGAATCAGTTACCTCTTTTTGTATTGCATGATAGAGGTATCTCAGCTTCTTCATGGTCCTTCTCACAATGAGATGATAACTAAGAAAATAAGACAAAGGGTACTATAAATACTCTTGCCATAAAGAGTAGATTTATAAGCTATGAGTTTCTCAGAGATGTCAATTGAACTTGCTACTTCATTCCTTTTTGTGTACTAAACTTTGGCCTTATATTTTGTAAACATTATGGGTTTACTCAGTAATGTATACTAAGGCGTGCTGCTTTCTACAATGCTGAAACAAAATAACTAAGCTTTGTTTCCCAATTCACTTCTGGATTCTTAACAAGGATCCATATTTCAGTGGCCCATGTTCCCTCTTCCATTCTAACTTAGACAACTTTTAGACAAGAGGAACCTGTTGCAATTTATTCTTAGTATAAACAATGAATTATCGAGACAAATCAGTAGCACGAACAAACAAGAACCAAGAAACAAGAACCACTAGCAAAATTCAATATAATTTGATTCACATAAGCTCTAAATATATCATTATTTTACCATTACTCAGGTATGAACGCTTATGATTTCGATATTACTTTCCATTAAGATTTGAAAAGATAACTATTAATCATAGGATCAAGCCATGTATAAGTTGTTAATATCTGCCAATCCGCGTTGCAAGAAGTTGATATGTACAGAGGGGTAATGTATGTGGAGGTGTAGAATGAGGGAACAAAGGTTCTCCCACACATATCTCTCTTCTGCACATCCTTCCAATCTGCTAGAATTTATATTGGTTGGGGAGCCATGTGGATCTTCTTAATTTGTTTATGACCAGTAAATACTATTAAGCACTCGAACGATGTCTTAATTACACACCAATTCGCCCAATAAATTTTGAAAATACTATTTTATAATATCGATATATACAATCTTCTTGATTTGTTAACAACCATTAATCATTCCACAATGCGTTAGAGTAAATGCTATTAAGCATTGGAATGATTTATGGGTTGCACATTGATTTATCGAATAAATGTTTATATTTACTAGGAATGTAAATTTTGTAGTATTAAGCCTTAATTATTATTTTAATATGTTATCAAGCATTTGAACAATGTCCTAATTACAAGTTGATTCACCAACTCACATTTACTGGCCACGAAGCTTCAATTAATCATAAAATTATGTCAATTTTTTATTTTTTTTATCCCTTAATCCATAAGTGTCGATTAGTTGAATCTATGTAACAATTCACCAAAGCATTGCCGAAAAATGAGGAAATATATGGAAGAAGAATGTGGAGGGGGTCAACACATCATTTCAACTTGCTATAACGAATGCTGGTTGCGAAGCCTTGTGCATCTTATTGACTATTTTACAAGAAGTAAATGATATTAAGCACTCAAATGATATGTTGATCATGTGTCAATTCATCAAATAAGTACCAAAAAGACTATTTTATAATATCGATAGGTATAATATTCTTGATATTCTTACAAGTAGTAATCATTACACAATGCTTCAAAGTATATGTTATTAAGAACTTGAACGATGGCTTGGTTGCATGCCAATTCACTAACTAGAAGTTAATAGTATGGTTAGGCCTTAATTTTTTTAATACTAAGTGTAGAGTATCCGTTACTGTAACTTCCTGCACCTTTGCAAACATTTTCATCTCGACACAGTTTTCCCATATATGGGGCTGCCTTGCACACTTGTCCTTTCTCACATGTTTTAGTACTAAATTCTTTCAACAGTTTGTATGCTACCTGTTGTCATTAAAAATATTTCGTGATGTAATTCTTTGATTGCAATGATTAATACTAATGTTTCATTATAGAAAGAAAAATGTTTACTTTTCTTGGTAATCCTTGATTTTACGTGTATATGGTGAGTTGTTTAAGCTATTGATGTGTGCAAAAGATATGGATAACATGCTTGCATTTAGCCCTTGTAACAATGACATGTTTTAATCAGATAAACACGTGCACTAATTCTACTGTTAAATGACATAAAGTTTGTCATCTTACAGGTTCACATTGAAAACAAATAAATAAGTCTCATGTGGCTAGTGTGTTGTACTACCATCTGTCACTTATTTTAGAAACATAAGAATAATATATCATTAATTTCACCTGATCTACACATATCCCAAACTTTTCCTGCCGCAAAATTTAATAAGCCAAAACTACTAATTAATTTATTAATATGCAGTGTGGGGGAATGTTTACAATGTATGGAACATTGCTGAACAAAGTTTCTGTCCCTGCTTTGCACACTTATTCTTTCACACAACACTTATTCTTCATACACAAAGCTAATTTCGATTATCCGATAAGCTACCGATTCTATGGTAAGCAACTTCTTGGCATAAGGATATGAAAACAATGTGATAAGAGTATATGAGTATTTAGAATATCATAGAGAGAAGCTATATGTGAGTGTGTAGAACAAGCCATAATTAATTTTTTTATATTGGGTGTCGAACCCTCTACACTGCAGTCAGCGTTGGTCACTTTAGGTTCCCGCACTAGTCAATAAAAATTCCAATGAAACACATAATGTATGATAACTTTTATTATTTTAATTATCAAAACTTTGTAGTTATAAGTTTTAAGTTTTTAAAGTTTGAGATATGTTGTACATTTACACCATAAGGTGTTCCCTTTAAGAAGAACTCCCCTCTCATGCCACTGTGTGCTATCATGCATTTTCGATCCTATGTTAGATGATAGAATTATCATTTGTTGTCAGATTGATTCCACTGTAAGGCATTTATCTTGGAGGAACTTCCCTCCAGCTCCACTTTGGTTCGTTAGATCATGTCTTAGATGATGGAATTATTGTTCGTTGTTGGATCATGGTTACAGGTGTTGGGTGGAGGTAAATTGGGTGGTTTCTTAAAATTGTTTGACACTTTCAAAGATACAATTGATGCATGAAGTGGAATCATTTGAGATTTTAGTAGTCGTTTCTCGTGGTTAGAACTGGTTAGAAATTTTTGCACTTGTTTAGAATTGGAAACTTGAATTGTTAAAAGGATTTATGGTTTGAAGTATTACCTGTTACAATGTCCTATGCCCTATTTTTTTTTTTTAATTAAAATTTAGGCCTTTGAAAGTTTTTGGCTTTCTTGAGCTTCAGTGTTTATGCCTTTCTTGTGTGTTATTTGGATGACTATGCATGTTGTTTGACATTCCCCGACTGCGGTTGGGAGGTAAAACATGTTCCCTTTAAGAATGCTTTGTTGAGGGTGTTTTTATTTTTCATACATCATGAACCCCTACTTATTTCTTGTAGTTGGTTGTTTACTCTTGTGGTTATTTGCAAGTTGATTACGAGGGTCTTTCAAAGTTTCCTGTGCAATGAGACTATGATGTTAGTCGTTCCACAAGAACATCAACCAGTGTAGACTATTACTATTCAAAAGTTTGAGAACACATCCAATTTAATATTTTCCCCCCTGTAACCCGTAACATAGCTTTTACTCCATTCTTATTACCCTTTTTTCTTTGTATAGTGGGTTTAAACTGTTCTCTTCCTTCGGATCATTACACAAGGTAGGGATAATTTCCATGTATGCCTATTTCATTGTTAACTTGTTTTAACTATGGCTTTCAACAATTTAGTTACCTTTCAACATGATTTCTATGGTTAAAATATCTCTTGTAATAGTTATTATGATGTTATTATTTTTGTAGAGTTGAGGCTTCTGTGATCCATATCAAGTTTACGAGATATTTTTCGGCGAAAATCACATGACAAACCATTTGTCGATGCGTTTCGAACCAACCAGTGTGGTTCATCGTTAGGACAAGTTGAAGAAACAGATCCAACTTAGCAAGTTAAATAGTCTGAGCAGAGCCTCCAACGGTTAACTTGACCAACGGCTAATTTTTAGTTTAGGACCATGGTCAAAAAACAAGTTGAAGAAACAAATCCAGCTTAGCAAGTTAAATAGTCTGAGCAGAGCCTCCAACGGTTATTGTTTTTATGTGTAGACATGTTAAGGACATGTTCTTGTCCTTGATGGACAAGCATCCCCTTAAGAATGCTTTGTTGAGGGTGTTTTTTTTTTCTTTCTAGTATTTAAATTTCATACGTTGTGAACCCCTACTTATTGATTGTAGTTGATTGTTTACTCTCGTGGTTATTTTCAGGTTGATTACTAAGGTTATTCAAATTTTCTTGAGTAATGAGACTATGATGTTATCCATTCCGCAAGAACATCAACTAGTGCAGATATTATTGTTCAAAAGTTTGGGAGCATGCCCACTTTAAGGTTTTTCCCTTGTAACCCATAAAAAACCTTTTACTTTGTGGCTTATTCCCCTTTGTTATCTATACATTGGGTTTAAATTATTATCTTCCTTTAGATAATTACGTAGGGTATGGATAATTTCCATGTATGTCTATTTAAATGTTAGCTTGTTTTAAATATGGGTTCAACAACTGAGTTACCTTTCAACATGATTTGTATGGTTAAAATATCTCTTGTAACAATTATTCTAATGTTGTAGTTTTTATTTGTAGATATGTAAAGGACATGTTCATGTTCTTGCTTGAAAAGATTGTTATCATGTATTGCATGTTTAGAGATTCGTTAGATGCATGTGAGGTGTTTGATAGAACACTTGAACAAAATATGATCTCATGGAATAACATGATTGCAAGATATGCACAATGTGGGCATCTCGAGGAAGTTCTTCAACTATTCTCTGAAATGTAACAAGTTGGTATCATGCCTAACATCTTTACACTGTGAACCATCCTTAAGATTTGCACTGAGAGTTTGGGCATGGAAATTGGAAATCAAATGTAAGGACGTGTTATTAAAAATGGAAGTGCAAAAGATGCATTTATGGGTAGTGCCCTTCTTTAAATTTATGCCAGGTGTGGTATCCTAGAAGATGCATACATGAATTTTGAGAGAGTGAAACATGAACATGATCCCATCTCATGGAATACTATGATTGTTAGGTTTTCCCAACATAAGTATTGTGAAAAATCCTTTGAGATCTTTTATGAAATGCAATGAGAAGGAATCAAAGGAGATTAATTCACTTTTTCAAATGACAGGGCATGTCCCAATCTAAAATAGGGTAAGAAAAGCCATTCCCAGATTATAAAAAATGGATTTGAGGTAGATTATTATGTAAGGGGCTCTCTTGTTGCTAATTATGCTAAATTTGGAGAATTATATTACACACAAAAGGGTTAGGAAACATTATCAAATGCAATATCGATATGTGTAATGCCATGATTGCAGGTTATGCCCACAATGGCCAGGTCAAGGAGGCCATTATTTTCTACAAGAAAATGAACTGAGAAAGCAAGAAGATGGATGAATTTAATTTTGGAAGTGTTCTTAGTGAATATGTTGATTCAAAAATTGTCGAATATGACAAACCGATACTTGCCAAAATTATAAAAACTAGGTTTTAATTGGACGGCATTGTGGGTAATGCTATGGTTGACATGTATGCCAAATGTGGGAGTATAAGTGATGCTTGCCAACATTTTAACAAAATGCATGTACAAGACATGATTTCATGGACTACAATGATCACAAGATATGCCAAAAATGGACACAATGAAGAGGCATTGAAACAATTTTGTCAGATGCTATAGAAAAACATGAAAGAAAACCAATTCACATTTGCAAATATTTGCAGTGCATGCACTAGCCTAACATCTTTGGAAAAGGGAAAGCATATTATTTACCATGTAGTTAAAGATGCATTTGAAACAAATGTCTTTGTGGGTGGTGCTCTTAGTGACATGCAAACCAAGTGTGGGAGCATGAAGGAGGCACACAAACTGTTTTGAAAAATTCCTGACCATAACATGGTCTCATGGACCAGAATGATTGATGGTTATGCCCAACATGGGAATGGTAGATATTCTCTGAAATTATTTGAATAAATGCAAAGACAAAGTATGAATCCATCTCACATAACATTTGTTGGTGTTTTGTTTGCATGCAGTCATGTAGGGCTAGTTGATGAAGGTTATCATCACTTTGATTTTATGAGTAGAGATTATGGTATCACACCAAGAGTGAAACACTATTCCCGCATGGTGGATATTCTTGGTCGTGTTGGATGGTTGGAAGAGGCAATGGTTCTTATCAATGAAATGCCATTTCAACATTGTGTTTTGGTGTGGAAAATATTTATTGTTGCTTGTAGAGTCCATGGTAATATATAGCTTGCAAAATATGTGACAAAACACATTCTTGATTTAGAGCCACATGATGGACCAATGTATGTTCTACAATCAAATGCCCACACAACAGCTGGAAAATGGAAGGATGCAACACAAATGAGAAGAATGATAAATGACAGTGCAATGAAGAACGAATTTTCATGTAGTTGGATTGAAGTTAAGGATCAGGTGCATGTATTTGTTGCAGGAGATAGGTCACTTCCATAAACAAAAGAGACATAATCAAAGCTATAGGAGTTGACCAGACAATTGATGGAAGTAGGGTATGTGGCTGAATCCAATTCTATGGAGGATGTGGATTAGAAGAATGAGGAACAAACTCTTTATTATTACATTTAAAGATGGGAATAACTTGTGGAATTCAACATTCCACAGGAAACACCTGCATTCATGTTGCCAAAATTTATCATGTGCTTGATGACTATTACACTGCTATCAAGCTCCTCAACAAGATTGTTTGCTAACAAATTGTTATGAGACAAAATCAAGCATATTCCATTACTCTAACCATGGTTGTGTTTTTATGGAAACTATTGGTGATGATGGTGAGATAAATACTGATTAGAACTTTATCTATTCTTGTGCTCCAGCCAGTGAGCAATGACTGGGGTATATCCAACCATGTGGATGACTAGCATAATGAAAAATATGTCTGCCAAAATAATGAAAAGTGGGTTAACTTTTGGAATCCAACATTCCCCAAGAGACCCATGCATGTCACCATTATTTATCACGTACTATCAAATTTGTAGACATGAATTTTGGTCAACGAATTGTTGTGAGAGTGAAAAATTCATTCCATTATTTCGAGCATGGGTTGCATTGTGAAAATGATTGGTGATAATGGTGAGATACATGCCAAAACGATTATGTCTATTCTTTGTTCTTGCTAGTGAGCAACTATTAGGGGATATTCAAGGGTTAGGCTTATTTGTTTGTTGTAGGATACAAGTGATGTCCAAAAACAAAATGTATATACTCAAACCTATAGGAATTCATTGGGAAAAATAAGGAAGCCAACTATGTGGCTGAAACCTATTTTGTTTTTCAAAATTTGGATTATAATCATAAACAATGTCTTAGCTAAAATAATGAAAATTGGTCGTAACTTTCAACACTTCTCAAGAGAGACACGTTCATGTAATTGGAATTTACCATGTGCTTGATGAGTGCAATGATGTTATTAAGCTCGTTGACAAGATTGTTGGTTAATAATTTTTTATGAGAGGGATAAGCACAATCCATTACTTTATGTATGGGTTGTGTTATTGTGTTTTGTCCTTCTTATGATTTTGTTATATTTCCTTGCTTTTGTTTCACCATCTCCATCAAACTCAACTTTATTTCAATGCTCATCATCTAAATGACATGTCTCAACCTCTTTTATCTATCGAATAGCCTTTCAAATTTCTTGTTCTAGCTGTCTTCTTCTTTCATCTTCTTGTTTTTTTCCTGCATAATTCTTTATATAATTTATTCAAGTAAATTACTTTCTTTAGATTTGTTGCTTTTTTCTTCATGATTCTTTCCTTTTTGTGTTTTTGTTGCACCATCTCCATTAAAGTCAACTTTACTGCAATGTTCATCATATGACTGACATGTCTCAGTCTCTTTTATGTGCCCAATAGCCTGTTTTCTTTCTTCTTACATCTTGTTTGCTTTACTTTGTTATATTTTTGCTTTCTTTCTTCTTGCTCCTTTACCACTATTTTGTAACGTTAGAAGGCAATGTGACTAAAGATCCTGTTGTCCTCTGGCTAAATGTTGGTCCATGCTACTTAAGTTTTGATGGCTTTGTATATGAACATAGTTAGGATTCTGGATAGATGCTTTCTAGATTCACGAATTTGGTTGTAACTGTAAACTTTTAAACTTCTCAGTTCAATATGATCTGTTTGCATCTTAGTGAATTTCATGACAAATTTTCCAAATATAACTCTTAATTTCTTAGTTTAAAGCATATAATTATTCAAGTTGCCTAAAATTGACTACTATAATCATGTCCTTATAAATTTGGCAACGAGTGATTAGTGAAACATGCAACCTTCATGTTTAATTATTCGATATAAGCTACCTTATTTCATTGCAACAACCCATTGATTTAGAAAACCTATGCACTCTTCAACACAAGAATGTCGCGTATAGCCCCAAGGGTTAGCTCAACTGGTCGAGTCCCTATTGTTAAGTGCCTCGCTGATCAGGAGGTCACAGGGTCAATTCTCCTCGACTCCCTTGGGGTTAGACCCTAATAGTTTAGCCGACGGGATTTGGTTCCCTTCGAGGTTTGATCTGCCCAGATTTTCCTATGTTAAAAAAAAAGAATACGGCTTATACTCAAATTGAGAATGTCATATTTACAACAATAACATTGTGCACATGCAAGTCCCTTTAGTTATGAAGCAACTCTAATATTTGTGCATGGCATGCCAAGTTATTATTTATGGAGCATGATACACTTGAGCATGCAATAGATTTGGTGTTTTCATTTAGAAGGTATTTAATTTTCTTGGCAGTTTCTAGTTGCAAGCCGATACAGACAATTCAATTGTAGATAGTTCCCCTTCATAATTGGTTTGTTGGCCAAGGGAAAATCTACAATTCTCATTTATGGAAGCTTGAATATTATTTTTTATTGGTGTGAATATCAATTGTTTCTTTATTGTATTGTAGGTTGTAAAGGAGACAATAAATCCTAATGCAAAGATTGAGTTCAGACCAAACGCAGAAGGTGATACACACAAGGGGAAACCTAATATTCCCTTCACTTGCTACATAGGGATATTGTATTCTCTATGAGAATCATTTTTTCATATTTTCTTGGACATTTCCATTTTTACGTATATATTTATTTTTCAGATTTTTTTCTTTAAATATAAATCAAATATTGAAGGTGGATGCTTTTCTTATTTATGTTTTTTCTTTTACAAGAAAGAGCAGTTGAAAATTGATGAAATATAGGAAAACATGTATAGAAAATATGTAGATGACTCTCCTACTTTTAATGGTATTATATGTTATGAGAAGTTAGCAAAGTTTTGGATTGATAGGAAAACATGTTTAGAAAATATGTAGATGACTCTCCTACTTTTAATGGTATTATATGTTACTATTACTTTCCACCTTATGAATCTTCAAAATGAAAGAATGCACTTCACATTTTTTAAAGGAATGATCAATTATTTTTAAATAGATAGTGTTGATATTTGTATTGCAAAATAATGTTTCCTCTATGGAGGAGGTCATAAACTCAAATTATTTCTTTGGAGGAGGGTACAATTTCAAATCAAGAGTGGGTAAGGTGTATGAAAGATACCTTGCAAAACCCCTTTCGCAACAAGATCAACCATTCCAAAATACCAAAAATACAAAGTTATCACTAGGGTGCAAGGAAAATTTTAAATGGAGGAATCTCCATAATGATTACGAGATAATGTGGAAAAATTCCACATAAAAATCTACAATTGAATTCGAGGAAGTGTTGTTCACCTCAGCGGGATCTATTCTTTGGGATAGGTATTTGATGACTCATTGGAAATGTAGACATCCAACAATACATGTCAAATAAAAGTGATTCAAGTTACAATGAATGACATCAACTATGAGGTTCCTTGTGTTTTTTTGTACCATATGCATGTCAAACATGGGAATTATTTGCAGTGTTGGTGGAAAATTCGTAGATTTGTCACATGTCATATTGTCTTTAGGGTCATATTTTGTTTCAAGTAGAAGATGGTGAATATTTCTTAGTTGTTTTGGGGATGCGCATGAAGTGTTGCTTCAACCATGGCCCATCTAGGTTTGTATTTTAGCAGGTCATATAACATCTTGTAGCATGTCTTTTTGTTGAGAAGAGAAAATATTTCTCGAGTTCAAAAATGCCCACTTTAAGATCCCTTTTAAAAAAATCATCTCAATCTCAACGTCATCATAAAAATAATAAAATATTTAAACAAAATAATTATAATCTCTCTGGAAGAATCCCCAAATCCATTGGCCACCTCCAATAACTAGAAAAATTAAATCTTGCTCTGAACCAGTTATCGTAGTATACCTGTAACTATCAGGAAATGTGTGAAGTTACTAGGACTAGACCTAACATATAATAGGATCACAAGGAAAATGCCTCATGAAATTGGGATTATCTATTCATGTAAGCCCTGGTAAACCTGTTGTAAAGTTAAATTAAATTATTACCTATTGTTAGAGGCAATAACTTATGTTGAAAAGGAAATAATTCCAAGCCAGGCAACATCTAGATCACATAACATATCACATATATCTTCAACTATCTTCTTCTTCCATATGATACCAACTTAAGAATTTTCCTTTGCAACATCTGGTGTAATTGCTAGTTAAATATTTCGTTTTTAATTTAGTTGATTTCATTGTGCCGAGTGTGGAAGTGTGGAAGTGTAGAGGAATATTTTATTGTGCATGCTGTGAAGGTGCGAAGGAAACTTTCATTGCGCTGAGTGTGGAGGAAGCTTTCGTTGTGTGGAGTACATAGGTATAGTTTGAATATATAGATAGAAGCTATATGCGAGTGTGCAGGGAAAGCCATAATTAATTTCTTAATACTAGGTGCCAAGCTCTCTGAACCATAGTCAGTATTTGTCACCGTAGGTTCCCATACTAATTAATAAAAAATCTAATGAAAACACATAATGTATGGAGACTTTTATTATTTTGATTTTTGAAATTTTGTAGTTATATGTTCTAATTTTTTAAAGTTTGAGAGATGTTATGTATTTAAATATTTTGTTTTTGATTGAGTTAGTTTCATTCGACTGAGTGTGGAAGTGTGGAGGAAGCTTTCATTGTGCTTCCTCTGTACTCTGCACAATGAAACATTCCTTTGAACTCTGCACAATGAAATCTTCCTCCACACTTCCCAGCTCCACACCTCCACACTCCACACAAATAAATATTCCTCCGCACCTCAGAGTCAAATGGATATATTACTTTTGTGTGACGAGAGCTTCCTCCACACTTCACATAATGAAAGTTTCCTCCACACCTCCGCACTCTACATAATGAAAACTTCCTCTACAACTCCACACTCCATACAATGAAAGCTTCATCCACACCTAAGAGTGAAATTGATATATTAATTTTGTGAGACTTAAATTTCTAGGTATGCGCTTGTTTCATATATAGTATTACCAAGTTGTTCAAGCACATTGCATATCTAAGGTTTTAGGTTTCATTGTGCAAAGTGCGAAGGTGTGAAAAAGATTTCATTATAAGTAGTGTGGAGGTGCACATTGCAGAAACATAACATTTTAAAATAAAGACAAAACATGGACCCCACATAAAAAGCAAATAATTGTGCTACTATGCATCTATCACCCTTGTTATTTTAGCACAGTAGGAAACATATATCCCTATAAAGTTTTTTTTTTTTTTGTAAGCTATGGTAGTTCCTTCTTTTCTATTTATAAAACAAGTTGTTCCATGTACAACAATTTGGTGGCCTCAACTTGCCCATATGGGAAGCCAAGTCTGTTGGCCACCTGAGTCTATTATATGCCATCCAGAAACAAAATTTAACCAGTCTTTCAATCCAAGCTAAATAAACTTCACATTTAGAAACACTGTTCAGGTTCCGAACTAACATAAAACACTAGAAAAGAAAATGTTATTAGCTAAAAGTTCAAAAATAGAAACTAAAAAACCTATTCCTTTCGATCATCCTTGTCAGAATCCACAGTAGCTGGTGCGGCAGCCGAGTCGCCTGGCTCTGGAGACAGCTTCATCAAACGTTGCTAGATCTCATCCAGCTTACTGTCTCGCATAATCAAGATATTTTGCAGGTTTTTCATGTCCTTTTTTATATTGGGCATACCCTGAGATATTTCTGCCATCTCTCCTGCCACCTGCTCCAGGGCTCTAGCCAGTAAGCGCTTCATAACCCAGTACACGTGTAAGGATTTTCTGTATAGCATCATCCTACCTCTGGTGTGGCCTAGGTTGGGGACAATATCCCCCCATTCTTCCATCTTTGGCTCAGAATCTTCTTCCATGATGCTATCCTCCATTTCCTGTATAAGCTGATGAATGTCAGCATCTGTCCCTTCTCTGTATGCACGAGCTGCTTCATGGATAGCCGTCCAGCTAGATTTCCTTCCTCTTCTCAGACCAGCTAGTGTCAAAGTTATTGGATCTCCTCTGCACGGCCAGCTCTAGCGTCCTCTGCCCCCACGATCACAGCCTCTATGCAGGTGAGCCATTTTTTCCTTTACTGACTCCTGTTTACAGTTATCAACAACAAACGTTAGCTTTCTAGGAATTTCTATCTTCCCATAAGCCATCATGTCCTTATCGGTTAGCATTCCTTCACCACTCCAACCTCCCCCATCAATTTGGAGAATCAATGGTCGTTCCCCCCCTGGACTAAGGTTGGTGGTCAAGCCCTTTGCCATCTTGTCCTTCGCATGGGTTCCAGCCTTGGTTTTCCCGGGCTAACCCTTTGCCTTGCTAATGCATTCCCCCGGCATGCCTATGCTCTGTTCCTCATGATGCCTCTCAATACAGTGCTTAGACACAGCCCCTCCCCTATGAGTCCCAACTTTCCCCCCTCCTCCAAAATACTATGCATGATAGAGTGAATTGTAGGAGGTAAGCCAAAGGAAACATACCTGGAATTGAACTCGGCTACCGAAGATCCCTTTGCCCGCACTGCACTATTCCCCTCCTTCCTTCATTGCAAACTAGGCTCCCTTCCTACCCTTGCCACCCTCATGTACCCGTTCCCATCTACCCTACATCCCATCCCACTACCACCGCTATTTCTTCCCACCTCTCCACTCACACTCCCACCACTTCACTTCCTCGAACTTCTTGCTATCATGCAGGATGCCACCACGTCTAGTTGATCCCGATTGAGGGCAGTAGGTGGCCGTACTTTCCGTCCTCTCCTCTGTGTTTTCTTCCTGCTCGTATGCTCCCCTTTCATCACCCCAATCGGGGGATATCCCTATAAAGTTCTTATTGCTCTAGAATAATGGAAATAAACGTCAACTAATTGAAATAAACATTAAGTTCACTTGGAAAATCATCAGAATTTTAATTGAGTGGAGGATGGAAATAAAGAACTCCTCTTAAAATTTACATATCAATCAACACTAATATCTAACATGTTTACACAAGGGCTTCACTCAATGAATCTCTAACATATCATTGTGTGTTCGTGGAATGTTAAACAATACCCTTAATTTGACTACATATTAGAAAATACCTCTAAAAATCACATTATTCAACCCCATACCTATATGAACCCAGTACACCTTTCCAATTTAAAAAACCCATGTTTTCACTAGATAATATTGTAGGTATCCATATTTCATTAGCATTTTTTATACCCCTTTATATTTTTTCATTAACTTTGTGCTCCATTTGTTATACCTACCAATATAAAAACCCTTTACCCCCTATATATCCCCCAATATCTTATGTCATTTTTTCTTCAATATATATCATCCAGTATGAATGCACATGGTATGGTATTGATCCCCCACTGAAGCCCCTATGCATTTTTACTTCAATTTTTAATTATTTTCCCTGGTCATTTGATAGGTACGACCATTGTCACTCTCCATTGTTGGCCCATTGAAAAAAATTCCTCTAACCATTGGGTGTCAAATGCAATGTGTTTGTAGACATATGATTTTCCTAGTGTGATGAAAGAAAATAATGATATGTGCTTGTTATCTTGTTTATATAGAATGTTTATTGACAATACATAATTTGTAGGCTTAAAATGTTTGGTGTACTTCTGTTAAGATCTAGATCATCCTTTGTTGGGTGTGAGCATTTGTGATTTTAATTCCAATTGAAGTTAATAATTTTTGCTTCATATTTTTATGTCTTTTTCAAAAAAATTAGGATCCCGGGTGTTTTCTTTTTCTAAGTACAACAATTTGGTTATATGGCAAAAATATAAAGTTTTTTGGAAAGTTGCAGATATATATTAATTAAAAAATGGGTAGTGGTGCCCTTAGTTATGTATATAATATATAAACCTTCATTATGTACGATACATATCTCAAGTCATTGTGCTATTGCTATTATGCCACTAATATCATTTATAATGCTCATATGATTGATCAATAAACCAAAATTCATTATCTTTTCATTATAGTTATATGACCTATTTATCTCTAGACTTTGTCTATCTAAAATATTACAAATATATATATATATATATCTATATCTATATATATATCTATATATATATATATATATATATATATATATATATATATATATATAATAATAAATATATATATATATATATATATATATATATATATATATATATATATATAAATTAATATTGAATAAATAATTACTATATATATAGTGTTGAAAATTCAACAAGAAAATCATGATTTAATTTTTTCCTTGAGTTAAATTAGGAATAAAATTCCACATCACAAGGCAACTTGTATGAGTTAACTAAGTTAATTTGAACTAGTTGACCCAGTTAATTCAAGTTGAGGGTCTAACTTGAGTCATGTAGAGCGTCTCCTACTTTATAGGAGACCTGGTTGAGTTTATTTTGAGTCATAATTAATTAATTCGGTTTAACGGAGTTAATGTCAGTTAAACTAGTTCCAACTGATGGAGGAACTAGTAGGAGGTCAAACAATGGGGTGTTGCTTCATGTGTTCAACTAGTTAACTGATGATTCACTCATAAATAACTCATGCATGTCAAAGATGAGAGTTACCTAGTTGAGATTGGAGTTTAAGGGCAATGTACTATTAGTTGTATAATCATCCGAATTTTATAGATGGTGCATGAATTCAGAGGAAGGCCTATGAGGATTGCGCAATTCATATTGAGGAATTTCACTAAATAATAGGGGCTAATTCCCAAGGAAAAAAGGAAAGGAAATAGGGACTTGGGCAAGCCAAAATTTGGTTAAGTATTGGCCTAGGCTTGTCTAGGAAGTACTAAGACAGATAGAGATAGTGTAGAGGTTGCTCGAGCTTGAGCAAAGCATTGTAATCTTCTAATATTTTTTTACTAATGCAATATACAAATATCATGGGTTTTTAGCTGTGGATTTCCACATGAAATTATTGTGTAATGTTTTGATTGAATTCTTTCACTTGTATGGTTCGTGATTACTTAATCAATTAATTGTTTCCGTTGATGAGTAGAGCAAATTCAAGTCTTTTGTCTTAGAAAATTACATAAGTAGTTTGAATCTACAAGGAAATTCTACATGGTATCAGAGCATCAATCACTCTAGAAGAGGAGAATATGAGTTTGTCCTTTGTAGGTGAAATCGAATTTGCAATATCATTCTTCAAATCCAACAAGACGTCATTCTACAGATTGAGACTCGAATATTCCTTTGAGGGTAGTTCAAACTATATTGCTTCGAAGGATATGATGGAGGTAGTGTTGGAACACAATGGGCTAAAGGAATTCATAGAAAAATATATTCCTAAGCCTCCAACAACATATGCTCAAGATCTGGTAGACTGTAGGAAATGTGTTGCAAAGGTGAGAAGGATCACACAAGAAGGAGTTCGAGATCATATTGTCTCAAACGTCCATGGGAAGGATACACAATATGCAATGTGTCAAGCCTTGATCGACTTGTTTCAGAACAACAATGACCACATGAAGCTGGCACTAAAGGACAAGCTTTAAAATATCAAGACGGAGAAGAGTGCCATAATACCACAATACTTGAGAAGGTTCACCCAATGTCAGGATGAGTTTAGGAGTGTCGGTATCCTCATTTCACATTTTTCTTTAGTAACACAACCTCTTTTTGATATGAAATATGAACTACCTACCCATCCGGGCAACAAAATAGATTCTATTATCTCAAAACATGTACATTTCATGAGATTTCTTGGTTGGTTGCATTGATCTCCCCATGAATGAGGCCATGAGGATGGATATTTGTTATTTGTTGTTCCCATGGTGCCTGCCCTAAACAACCATTGATCAATCAACCAACCTAATTTTTATCCCAGCCCATTTATTCTTATCCCACCTACAATTTATTCTTTCTGGGATTTGTTGAAGATGATATGGTCAACCTAACACTTCTAGGCCTTCCCAAGAGATGGCACAAATACCAGAATTCAATAAATGGGAGGGTGCATCTATCGAAGTGGGAGCATTTATGGTCCAACTTGGTGCAAGAAGAGATAAGGCGGAGCACCAAAGATAGAACCTCATCCAAGAATGATGATGAGGAGAATTGTGCCTTAGTTGGAAAGGAAAATAAAGGGAAAGGAAAAAATTCCAACCCAAAGGAGATTCCAGTCAGGGCGACAAGAAGAAAGACTTGTCAAAGATTAAATTTTTTCACTATCATGAGATAGGACACTATGCCACGAAGTGTCCGCACAAGAAGGCCTGTAAGAAGCCCTCAAGAGGAGCGACAACTGAATCTCTTGCTTCACAATTCAAGTTGGATTTTACCCTCATTACTTACATGGTGACATCAGTGATAGGTAGTGTGTGGTATATGGATAGTGGCGCCGCATTCCATATGATAGACAACAAAGAATTTTTCAGTGACTTGGAGCAGAAGGACTTCCAGATGCACATTGAGATGGGAGATGATGGAAGGTATAGCACAACCGACATCAGTACTATTACTTTTCAGAGGGAATCTGGTTCTCCTCTCACATTAAAATATGTCATGTATGTTCAAGGTCTAAAGAAGAATTTAGTTCCAGTTTCTATGTTGGAGGACCATGGCTACGATGTGATATTTATCAATGGAAAGGATTTCCTTCATCACATAGCCTCAGGACAAGTGAAGCGGATCAGGGTCTGGGTGAAGAACCTCTAAAAATTGTATATAGAAGATTGTGCAGCATTGAGCACAAAAGCAAAGAAGGTGCAGAGCCAAGGCATTGGTGAATTATGGAATAGAATAATTGGCCATATTCACCATGGAGCTTTGAAGATCATGCAACATATTTCTACAGGATATTGTAAGGGTGCACTAGAGCAGAGAGATACATGCAAAGGGTGTACGTTGGGGAAGTACACCAAAGGACAGTCAAGTGCAAGCGATCCTTGAAAGATTTCACTCAGATGTGTGTGGATCATTCTCGACAACCTCCATGACCAAGAACATGTATTATGTAATATTTGTAGACGATTTCTCACGTAAGTGTTGGATTTTCTTCATGAAGAAGAAATATCAGACATTCTCTAAATTTTGTGAATTTAAAGTACTTGTTGAGAAAGAAACTGGTAGGAAACTGAAGGCTCTTAGGAGCGATAATGGTGGAGAATATGTGTTGAATGAATTCAAGAAATTATGTGCATCAAAAGGCATTTTATATGAGTTAATAGCACCCGATGACCCACAGTAGAATGGGGTGATTGAAAGGAAGAACAAAAGTATTGTGGGAACTGCACGAGTGCTGTTACGTGATTAGGGCCTACCATTGCACTTGTGGGATGAAGCATGTAACACATATGTATATGTGTAGAATAGGAGTCCTCATTGGACTCTTAAGATGAGTACACCATAAGAATATTTTTTAGGTAAGAAACTAGATGTGGCACACTTTAGGATCTTTGGTTCATCGATTTACTGTCATGTTACCAAGGATGTAAGGAAAAATATAGAATCGACAACTAAGTTGGGCATATTTTTGGGATACACTGATACACTTCACAACTATCGAGTGCACCTGCCATCTCACAAGATGATATTGGTTTGTAGAGATGTGAAGTTAGATGAAGAGAAGGCCATGAGATGTTCCCTTGAGAGGGAGCTCCATTTGCATGCAGATGAGGATCTTTTAGCTCCAAAGGAAGACGCCCAGGATGATGTGTATCAACCACATGCAAATGAGAAAAGAGTGGAAGCACTTACTCATTCAGAGACTTCCATAGATGGAAGGAAGTGCACCAGAGAAACTGAAATATTGATGCATGATGCTAGAGAGAATGTGGGAACACCCACATCACAACGCAGGGGGAGGAGGTCACCAGATCGGTACATTGGCTATATGGCTTGATGAGAGAGAGTGTAGAGATTGATCCATCCTTATTCGAGGAAGAAGTGAAACAACCTGTATGGGTTGATGCCATGGTAGAGGATTATGACTCCATTATCAGAAATAGTGTTTGGGAAGTGGTCCAAGACTAGCATACAAGTGAGTGGTGAGTTTGAAATGGATTTACAAGGTAAAGCAAGCAACATATGGGAGTGTCGAGGAACACAAGGCCATATTTGTGGCTAGAGGGTTACCTAAGGTGGAGGGAATTGATTATGAGGAGACCTTTTCTCTAGTAGCAAGGTACTCTTCAATCAGATCTATTCTAACACTTTCAGCGTAGATGGGATGGAAGATACATCAGATGGATGTGAAGATAGCATTCCTCAACGGAGTGATTGAGGAATAGGTATACATTGAGCATCCATTAGGATTTGAGACCTTCAACAGAGAGACGCATATGCGCAGACTCAAGTGAGCACTATATGGATTAAAACAAGAACCTCATGCTTAGTACACCAAGATTGAAAACTATTTCAGTAGGTTGGGTTCACCAAAAATGAAGTAGATGCAAACCTTTACCATATTGTGGTCGAAGGTAATTATTGATTATAGTATTATATGTCGATGATTTAATTCTAACAGGTGATGAGAAGCTAGCAAAGTCTTGCAAGATTATTCGAGATGAAGGACCTAGGGCTCATGCATTATTTCCTTGGTATGGATGTATGGAAAGGAGATGAGGAAGTACTTGTCTCTTAGGGAAAGTATGCCAAAGAGATACTGAAGAAGTTCCACATGGAGAGTAACAAATTGATAGAGACTCCTCTAGTAGGAAATTGGAGGAAGGAAGATGCTACTTCAGGTGAAGTAGTGGAGGCTACTATTTAAAGGTAACTTGTGGGTTCACTTATGTATTTGATGAACTCACGACTAGACATATGTTTTGTAGTTAAATATATTATTCAAGAAATGTTCAAGCCAACCAAACTCTATTGGAATGCGACTTAACATGTGTGGAGACACCTTAGAGGCACCACTCAGTTTGGTCTTTGGTACATACAGACAGAGTGAGTGAAGCTGCAAGGATTCACAAATGCAAATTGGATAGGGATTCCATCTAAAAGGAAGAGACATTAGGGGGAATCTTCAGTATTGGGTCAACAAATTTTTTTTGGTACACCAGGAAGCAGAGATCAGTTGCACTCAATTCGACAAAAGCATAGTACATGGCTGCTAGTCAAGCAACTTGTGAGGCTATTTGAATGAGGAAGATCCTTGTTGGGTTATTTGGTCAACAAATGGGTCCTTCAGTGATTTATTGTGAAAAACAGAGTTGTATCAAACTCTATGAGAATCTAGTTTTTCATGATCGGTCTAAGAATATCAACATCTGATATCACCATCTATGAGATCATGTGTAGAGAAGAACCATGTTGTTGGCGTACATTCTGAGAGAGGAACACGATCCAAAAATCTTGACTAAGGCATTTTCAAGATGAAATTCAAGTTCCATACAGGTAGGATTGGGGTATATGATAATCCCTTTCTTGTTGAGAGGGAGTGTTGAGAATGCAACAAGAAAATCCTGATTTAATTTTGTCCTTGAATTACATTAGGGATAAAATTGTAATGCCACATCATAAGATAACTTGTATAATTTAACTGAGTTAATTTGACTTAGTTGGCTTAGTTAATTTGAGTTGAGGGTCTAACTTGAGTCATGTAGAGTGTCTCCTACTTTATAGGGGCCCTCGTTGAGTTTATTTTGAGTTGTAATTAATTTATTTGGTTTAACTGAGTTAACGTCAATTAAACTAGTTCCAACTAATGGAGGAACTAGTAGGAGGTTAAACAGTAGGGTGTTGCTTCACGCATTCAACCAGTCAACTGATGATTCACTCATAAATAACTCATTCATGTAATATATGAGAGTTACCCAATTGAGATTGGAGTTTAAGGGTAGTACACTATCAGTTGTATAATCATCTGAATTGTACAGGTGGTGCATGCAGTTAGAGGAAGGCCTATGAGGATTGCACAATTCATATTGAGGAATTTCCCTAATTAATAAGGGGGTAATTCCCATGGAAATAGGAACTTGGGAAAGGAAAAATTTGGTTAAGTATTAGCCTAGGATTGTCTAAGAAGCTGTGAGACAGATAAAGATAGTGCAGAGGTTGCTCGGGCATGAGAAAAATATTGTAATATTATCATATTTTCTGAGTAATGTAATATACAGATCGCATGATTTTATTATTATTATTTATAACCATAATGAGTAATGTTTATATATATATAAATCACGCCTATTCGCATGAAAAATCAGGATTTTAAATCATATTTTTGAGCTTGTTAAGGGCTTTTGGTACATCCATTGTTCCCCATCCCTTTCCATGGATTTTTTCCCATGCTTCTTACAAAATATTCTCATTTCTGGTATCTTATGGCTATACAATCTACAATATTGACATAGTAAGTATGTACATTTATAGTGCGCCATTCAATTTTTTTTTTACAAAAACAAGTGAGTGAGCAGACTATTCTTCCATTGGCGCTGGATTGTTCAGATCTAGGCTAGCGAATTCTTCTTCCTTTCTCTTGTTGTTGTCCTCCATCTTGTGCTTCAATAGCTCAATTTGTTGACGCAACGCTTCTACATCATCTTCCAAATTCCGGATCTGCTCCTTCTTTTCCAATGGTTTTTTCTGCATGACCAAAGTGTTAAATTGTTGCTATTGGATAGAACACTATAGAATTGCCAAACCTTATCGAATAATCAAATGTTCTTTCCCAAAGTCGTTACAGGCCTTCCTACTTCTATTGCTTTCCCTGTATTTTCCATCCCTCGACCCCCCAGTCCTAGCCTTGCGGTGTCCCTAGGATTCGGACAAAGAATTAACCTCTGCAGTGTGCATGCTCATGGCGGTGACCAAAATACCACAATCCTGCAACTCCAATTACCAAATACCTCCAACTTCAGAATGCCAAAGCAATTATAATCTATAACCCCAACCTGACTCTGATTATCCCCACAATCAGTGGACTCTCTCAGGCAACCATTTCTCTGTAAATTGACACACAAAAGTTAGTCGGCACTTATATTCCCTTTGTGGCTACAAATTCCTCTAGATATGCCCCCTAAAATTTGTCGCTTTGACCTAGAACCCGCAACAGATGCTAAGAGTCCTGAGCTTCAGCCACTGACATTCACAGAGGCCACCTAAGCACAAATAAGCCTTAACCCATAATAGCGTACCAAACTGTTACTCTTTAAATAGAAGGAGTGGATATGGATATTGATGTTGTACTGGAGATTAATACTAATGGAGTTGGGATCCCCATGCTCTTCCTTAATTTCCCAAATAAAGACCATAAATTCCTAGGTCTTCTCCTGTTCCTTCATCCTCGCCCACAAATTCATCCCATGAGTGACTAGAGAAAATCTAAGCCGAGGATATAAATGTTTCTCCCAATCTTCCATTAACCTACCTTCGGTTGTACTAGAACATCGACCTTTTCAACACAATTTATGATGAAGGGATTGAATTCTCATGAACTATGATCGCCTGAGCCCAAGTGTAGTACCTCCATGAAGGACACAAACATGTTGCAGTGGAAGACCAAGACAACCCATGTCATGAGGCACAAGGACAGGACGGGCCAAGCATTGGACGATGTGACATGTACTAAGGCTCGGGGTGGGGGCCCTACAAATGGAGGAGAGGAGGGGAGTTAAGAATGAGAGGAAGAAAGGGGACATAAGATAGGGAGGATAGATAAATA
>APFE030192367.1:26523-44895 GCA_000404065.3 Pinus taeda
GAGAGAGTGAGGTGAAGGGGGGGTATTGAAAACTTAAAACCAACTAATCTTGAAAAATCCAACTTGTTGATACTTACTGACCTCTTAGATGAGCCAAGAATGCCATCCTCAAACCAATAGTAGAAACCCATGAATAAGATTAGGGAATGCATACCGTTTCCTCAACCTCGTTCAATATAGTTTTTTCTTCCTTCAATTGGCAAGCCATATTTTCTTGCTTATCTGCTTGCTGGTTATTCCCTCTTACGATATGAAAATATGACACAAACTCAAATAAAGGGATCATCCCTTGGGATATTTTAATTATCTGGTCAAGTTTCATATGCTTTATGATTAACGTTGAGTCACCTAGGACCTAGATCTTTCTAATGCCCTTTTTCTGAGCCAATGTTAGGTCGAAAAACATACCATAAGCTTCAACTTGATTGTTTGTCTTCTTACCCAGACCCCAAGCATATCTATCTTCAATGTTTCCTTTGGGATTAATGAAAATCCCTCCCCCTCCTGCTACCCCAGGATTACCTTTTGATGCTACATCAAATTGAAGGGTCCATTGATTCGAAGATCTTAATAATTCCACTAGCCCCTCCGAAGGTAGTCATATAATCCACTGGGCACTAGAGGGGTAACCTTTGGCCAAATGCTATGAAGTAGGGGTGCCTACCCATGGCTCCATCCAAGTAGATTCAATCTCATCCAGAGAAGGGTCTAATACATGATGAAAGGCCTAACATGGCTGTTAGTCTAGCAGAAGGACAAGTATTTTTTAATATAGTTTTTTTCCTTGTTAGCCATATTTTCCAACAAACATACTTAGGAAGAGCAGACTAGATATCTTTGAACTTTCTTTTGGCCTGAAGGGAGCTCGAATAAAATTTGGGCAGAGAAATAAATAAAATCAGGAGGTCAAATGACCATGAAACTCTGTTGTATAGAGGGCCAAGTACCACCGACCAAACTGCCATAGCGACCTGGCAATGGAGAAAAAGATGGGGAATAGACTCCTTCTAAGATTCACATAGCAGGCATCTTGAGGGGCCAATATGACCCCGCTTATGGAGGTTCTCTGCTATGAGGATTTTTTTTATGCGAAAGAAGCCAACAAAAAAATTTCACCTTTGGAATAGCATTAAATGTCCAGATTTTGTTCCAAACCGTGGATTTAGGTGGGACCTGAAATTTAAGGAGAAATTGTGAATACCCTTCCTTGATAATGTAGCTGGCATTTTTCCATCCCCACTTATCTTCAGTTGTGAGAGAAATGGAGGAACATCCTCTTAGTTTCTTAATTATCTTATCTCTTTGGTGGAGAAGAGCCTCAGGAATGTTATTTATCTTCCTTCCCTGCCACCCTCCTTGCTGATTCCAGTCTACAATATGCCCCAAATTTTCCACCCCACCTTGTCTCATGAAAGATATTAGATCCACCAAGGAAATATTCAAACCCAGGGGCTGGAGTCCCATAATCAAATCTATGAAAATATTAATGAGGCTCCATTCCTCGGGACTTGCTTAAATTATTTTTAATGGTGTCCATGGAGGAATTGATCAACTTCCATATGGGGGAGCCCAAGCTTGGATCCGCTCTTCCCACTCTATCATTTTTCTGAATTAAGTACTAGGCCCTAATCACCTAAGTCCACCATTGATTCTAATTTGTAATCATATTCCAATACAATTTTTCTCCCATTGCCATGTTTTCTAGCCCCGAGTCTCTTATTCCCAAGCCACCATGTTGTTTCGGGGCTCTGACCATTTTCCAATTTACCAAATGATACTTCTTAGTTTCTATTCTTCCTCCTTCCCACAAAAATTTCCTTATATACATCCCCATTTGATGTAAAACACTCTTGGGCCTGCAAGGCAGTACACTGATGCAAAGGGATTGCCTTCACTAGAATTTCCCTTCTCGCATAATTGAGCCATATCCCTCCCTAATTTACAATTTTTGTTTTCATTTTATCCTGCACTTTTTGCAAAGCATTAGGATCAACCCTTCTTAAGAATATAGGTACCCTTAAATAATTAAAATCTTTCCAATATCTGACTGCTTTAAACCCTTGAATTTCTTCAATTTTCTTCTCTTTTTGTCTGGAGATATTCCAACTATAGATGTGGCTCTTACTGTCATTAGTGGCTCCCCCCGACACACTAAGGAATCTGTCTAAATTTCTTTTGAAGTGCCGAGAAATTTTTATCGAGGCTCCACCCATGAAAATTGTATCATTCACAAACCTCCCATGATTTATAGTTCTCATACCTTCTTTATACCTCATGCCTGAAAGGTTGAGAGTTTCTCTTTCATATTCCAATTTCCTACTCAAGGCATCTTCCATGATGTTTTTTAAGAAAGGGGAGAGGAGACATCGTTGACAAAGGCCCCTCGAGGATTTGAAGAAGCCCGCCACCCGAACATTAAATAGAGGAGAAATCCAAGGGGATTACAAAGGCTGATCCATCTAATGAATGTTTCATCCAACCCCATTTTCCTGAGGACTTTTATCAAGAATCCATACTTAACGCGATCAAAAGTGTTTTCCATTCCAATCTTATAATCATCCCTTGATCAGAACTGCATTAGCTAGAATCAAGTGCTTCTTGGATTAATATAATATTGTCAAATATTTTCCTACCTGGGAAAAACCCCCTGGTTGTCAGAGATCAAAGAGGGCAAGAGAGACTTAAGATGTGAGGGCAACAACTTTGAGAAGATTTTGTATGAGACATATAGGGGGAAATTGGAAGGGATCTAGAGAAGGAGGATGGATTTTATTCTTTGGGGATCAAAGCCAAGAAGGAAGAATTTATGCCACCCCCCATGGAGAAGTGCTTTAAATAACATCCCACCAATCTACATAGGTCCTTTTTTATGACTTCCAAGAAGGATTGATAGAATCTGTCCGAGAAACTATTTGAACCAGGAACCTTATCAAGGGGGAAGGAGAAAACGAACCTCCTGATTTCTTCTACAACAGGGGGAGATATCAGTGCTCTATTCATTTGTTACGTCACCATCACTGGGATACCTTCCAGGAAGAAATATTCGCTGTCAAGATAACTCATATGATATCTTGTATATAACTTTTCATAATGCTCTACCACTGCTCAATTTCTTCAAATGTTTTGATTCCCCCCCCCCCCATGATTGATCTGAGTTATGTTATTTTTCGATTCTCTGAATTTGGCTTGTTTATGGAAGAATTTTATGTTCCTATCCCTAGCCTTCAACCAATTATTTCTAGATTTTAATCTCTAGTACTCCTCTTCCTTCCTAAGTTTTGTGTGGAGGGTCTTGAATATCTCTGCTTCTTTTTGGAAGTTTGCTTTTTTACTAGAGTAGGTTCCATTTATCCCTAGATTGATGCTAGGTTTTCCTCCATCTCTTTAATATTTTTTTGTCTGCCTGATTTATTTTCCTTTATCCACTTTTTAATGTCACCTTTGAGTCTTTGAATCTTGGACTCCCAAATAGTTATTGGGCTTCCCTTAATCCATCCTAACCAGGGGAGGGAAACCACCTTCAAGAATTTGGGGACTTCCAAACATAGGGGAGAATAGAAAAAGGGGATAGGGACCAGATCCAAGGGATGGGAAATTATCAAACTGGTTGGTTGGTGATCAGATCCAGACCACAAAAGAATAGAGGATTTGAGGCTGAAATTTAGGATTAGGAGATTGTCACGGCTAGGAAACAGTCTAGTTGGGTCGTAATATGGCTCACTCCTACTCTTTTATTGGTCCATGTATACAAATATTTTTTAGGCTTAACATCAAAGAGGTTCAAAGTTAAGATTAGATCTTCCGTACGATCCTTAAGGGCGTCATGAATAGTGGAGCCCCCTCTTTTTTCATGACTGCCATTGTTGTATTGAAATCTCCTCTGAGAATACAATTATGTCCATACCCTATACCTTTTAACTCCATCAGGGATTTCCAGTTATCTTGTTTCTCCCGGAAGTGAGTGGGCATATAAACATTGATCATTGTGAAGAGTTTCTACTTTTCTATTAAATTAAAAGTAGTTTTTATCAAATGTGTAGTTTTTAAAGAACTTACCAAATACAATTTCATTGGGTTCCACATTGTACGAAGGCCTCCTGATGCTCCTCTTGAACTAATTGTTTCAAGGTTACTGCTACTACAGATCTTATTTTGGATTGAGTTGAGAGCCTGCTCATCCAGTTTGGTCTCCTGAAGGAGGGTCATATGTGATCTTTCCTTTCTAATTAGGGATTTCACTTCCATTATTCTTTTTACTGTACCCAGACCCCTATAGTTCCAGGAGATTATATTCATTAATCACTTTTTTATGATCCCTACCCCCTTACCAGAGCCCATATTATTTCCTTTTTTCCATCCCCCTTTGTTCCCTTCTCCTGTTAGACGATGAGGGATAGTGTGTTGGACTCCCCAACTCTTTGTCTTTTTTTGTTTTTTCCTCCTAACTTCTTTCTTTGTTTTTCTTCCTGCTTTTTTCCCTTTTCTTTCTGGTTTCTTTGTCATTGCATTATTTGGTCTTTCATCTGATAAAATTAGTTGCACATATGTCCCCAAACCTTCCTGTGTTGTATGGAATCCCTCCACCTCCTCTTCATCTGATGATTCTTCGGAACTGCTACAGTGTCTGGGCTAGAGCTCGCAACTTTATGACTTTTTGGGGTCTGCACCAGGGGTGTAGACCGAGAGGTAGGGGCATCCTGAGAGTAGGAAGGGGGGCGGGGGGGTGGAATTCAATAACAACAAAAGAGTCAAAGAATCCAAAATGGTTCTTTGACACCAGACCAAAACCCCCCCAGAAGGCGAGCCCGAGGGAGGCAGGTGGGTAGGACCATCATCCCTAGAGATGGAAACAGAGCCTATGAGGCACGGATGCTTCGAGGGGTTCCTTCACTTAACATGCTGCCAATTTTATTTAGGATCCCCAAACTTCTTTTCCAAAGACTCCAAACCTTTTGTACAACCCTTAACAAAGTGCCCATACTCATGACAAAGTTTGAATTTAAAGGGAAGTTGGTCATAGTTGACTTCCTGCACGTGTATCCAACAATCCATGCATAAATTGATAGCTGTTGGGAGACCTTTCTCTAATTCCACCTCGAAAAAAATCCTAGCACAAGAGAAGAGACCATCTTTTGGCTTTGAGCATTCAATGTACTTCCCCAAGGAGTTCCCAATGAACCTGAAAGTTGCATCATTCCAATAGTGAAGGGGGAGGTAAGGCAACTTCACACAAACTAGAACTGAGGGTGGGACATCAAATTCCGGGTTGAAGCTAGGGCTCCAACGATCAAGATATAACCCTTGAGCCCCCATAAAATATGAACCACTCCTGAAAACTAAATCTCGATCCAACCTATTCTCAAAGTAAAAATTGTAGAATCCTTTGCCACAGAAGGAGGAGATAACCTCTCCTTTAATAACAGGTTTTTGGTTCTTCTTGATACAGGATTTTACCATCCCAGGGGACGGCTAGAGGCCCATAAACTGACTAATGAGACCCCGAACAACTAGTAATAAGGCGCGGGAGTGGGCTTGAGGGGAACAAATCTCTATCTTGGGGATCTCCTTTTCCTTCTTCACAAAACTTGACCTGCCCTACTTACATAATTTTGGAGTTGAAGAAACAAGAACATTGAAGGCCGTAATATCTGCCAACAATGACATCTCTTGGGGACGCTCTGACATTGAAGAATCCAACACTACCGAGGAGGAGCAGAGTCAAGTTTCGAAAGGGTGCCAACACATATTCAAGACATCTCCAAATGATAATATCCCCCAACCTAATGTGCCAAACAAATAAACAAACCAGAGAGGCCGAAGCCTGACCAGGGGGGCCGAGGACCTACAGAGGGGGCCCAAGCAGATGGTTGCAACTCAACTTGTCATTCCATAGTTAGGTCACTGCTTCCACGCACATAACTCCTCTAGAAAACAATTTGTATTCATGAACCCAACTTTTGCAATTGATAACAGGGGTTTTTAGTTGTGGCTTTCCCTAGGAAATAATTGTGTAATATGTTGATTGAATTCTTTCTCTTGTATGCTTTGTGATTTCTTGATCGATTAATTGTTTCCGCTAATGAGTAGAGTAGATTCAAGTCTTTTGTTTTAGAAAATTACATAAGCAGATTGAATCTACAAGGAATTTCTACATATAGTTGGTCTTGGAGTATGCCCTAAACCACTTATTCTTGGCTTAGAGCTCATCTTCCTCAAACATAAGGAAACATGTTAACAACCCAAGATTCAAAGGCATTTGGCAGGTGCAAAAGCCTTCCCCCTTGTAGACCACCAATGGGTAATTCTAGGTGGCATGATTTTCTTTGAATAACAATGATGAGTCAACCTACATTTGTAGATAGCAACCAATAATGGTTGTCCCCATTGCTGGTTTGACAATTGAATTATGATAGTTTTTCCCATTGTTATATATATGTGTGCGTGTATGTCTATAATATCAGTGATTTTGTTAGGAGTGTATCTATATATATATATATATCTATATATATATATTATATATATATATATATATATATAGATATATTGATTTTGCTTTAATTTTTGGTGATAAATAGAAGGATTTTGATCAAAGCATGTTTTTACCACATTTAATGCTTATAAGTATTTTCTCTTTTGAGAATGGAATAATGAAAGAGGAAACCATATCATATTCCTATAACATGATGATGTTAAAATATCCACAATATCCATTTGTTTAATATTTTATTTTTTAAAAGGTTCAAATACTATGCATTCAATCTTGTTAATATTAGTGTATGTCCCATAATCCCAAGCAATGTTAAAATATATACTGTCAAATGTATACTTTATCTTTAGATCTGATAGTATATATTAGAGTATGTAAATCCTAGCATAAGAAATGTTAATTAATTTACTTTTGAGTTCTTATTGATAACATTCAATAGTTTTACTTTGTTGGTCATCTTACATGTACCATCATATCTCAGTCATATCTCATATATACAAATGATATGGCATGTTTGTTCAAGGACATTTGATTTCAAGGTTATGGATATTTAATTGTGAGTGTTCTATGCAATTTCAAACCAATATTTAGGATTCAATAAGTCACTTGGGTGTTATGGTCATTTTATTTTCTTTCTACTGATAAATATGTGATTTGTTTTAACATAATTGTGTTATTGAAGGATCATAGGGTATAAATTAATATTAACAAGATTGAATGATCATACATTGAAGCACTATGGATATATATTCTCATGCTCATATGTTGAAGCAATATGGATATATATTCTTAGTATGGTTATAGCGATCACAATCCAAATGATATTGCTATTATGTTAGAACAATGGAGATAACTCTTTTTCAATAATCTTGTATTGAACAGAGTCTGGGTACTTGTAGGTGGTTTTTCCACTTGGGCCTTATGGAAAGAGCATAATAGGAGAATATTTAGGAACAAGAGAAAATACGTAGAGAGCAAATTAGAGCTAATCAAACATAATATGAAAGAAACAATCTTATCAGAATCCTGGTCCTCAGAATATTAGAAGACTAATCAACGAGAGGTGGAGATATTGAGAAAATTGGATTTAGCCCAGAATATGATATCTCCTATAAAATTTAGAAGTTTCAAAACCAAGGGCACTACTCCATCTAGTTTTACCCCTTACCCATATCGCTTTATCAAATTTATTTTTGATGGGGCCTCAAAGGGTAACCTATAAATAAAATGTTTTGGAGGGGGGTTTTAGAAATTGCAATAAGAATATCCTAAGGATATATGCTCAGAGTGGTGGGACCACTGACAACAACATGGAAAAATTCTAGACCTTGAAGAAATAAATCCACATAGCTATAACAAAAGGATATGAAAATTAAAAATTGATGGTGATTCAACGCTAGTAATAATGCTTTCTAAAACTATCATCTATGGAGATTCTTTCAAATTGGCCAAAAGTTGGCAATTGGAACTTTTAATCGGCTGAGAGGTTGTCGCTTTATTTGGAGTTAGTTAGGTGGATGAGGGAGGATACAATTTGTTGTGGTGAAGCTAATTCACAACAAGGACCATCCACTGGTAGAGGTAGTCAGCGGTTGCTCTCTATTGGAAACATAGACTCGACCCCTCAATTTTCGTCCTTCCAATTCTTTCCTTGTATACTTGTTAATATTTTTGGTATTGTATGTTCTATTTGAGTAAGTCAATCAACCAATTCTAATGCTCTGGGGTCCTAGGTTTATTTATTGAAGCTTGGTCTCAAGTTTGGCAGTCTTTGGCTTGAGGTTATAATATTGTCATATGCTCCCGGCATGCATAAGATCGTACTTGGTCTGTCTAAGTTAGTTTATGTAGCTTTGATCTCTTGGTTTAATTTACACGATTCAACTGTGGAATGTCTAGTTTGTGGGTCTGTTTTAATTCTTAAGTTTTAGTGGGTTTCAAGGGAAGAGGGCATTTTTTCCCTTGAGCACCTTATAGCCATGGTCCATCTCTTTATTTATTTGGGAACCAATTTTTTAGGGTTGTTACTAGTTATACTATTAGTGTGTGTCCTATAAGGGTTTTTGTAATAGGAGGGGACTCTTGTTAGTTTGTTGGTCGTGGGTGCTTATGCAGAAATTAGAATTTTGAACCCCGGTCCTTAGAGTAGATTTGGTGCAAGTTTTCCTTCAACCTAAGTACAAACCATATCCATTCCCACACTAGGATATGAAAGAAGGCGGAATAACCAACAAGGGGAAACCATGTCTCAAAGAGCCATGAAATGAAAGCATACATTGCACCATATTCTTGTAGAATTGACCAACCAAAGCAATCTCCATCATCTATGGGATATCACCAAAAGACACATCCTTTCCCACAACCATACAAACCATACCTCACTTTGAGCAAACACTGTCTCGAGGAAGTATGCGAACATGGAAGGGTTGAACTCTCCTACAAGTGGGAAGGGGAAACATTGCCTTTTCATGCATCCATTGAGGATTTTATGCCAGAGGGAAGGAAGGTCATGGATGGATCCATAATTGGCCTTAATCTCTCGTAGGTCAATATATTTTGCTAAAAATTCTGGCCTGGACTGACCATTAATATGAAGAGCCAATCCCACAAACACATTGATATCAACTCCATTGGAGATGTGCCTGCTAGATTTTCTAAGTGCTAAATTGTCACCCTGAGATGCCCATTTATGTAGACTACGATGATCTTCATATGGATTGTAGAGGGGGATGCAAATGCGGTGCACATGTCTGTTGGAAGGAAAAGAAAATTTATAGGAAAGAACAACGTTGTTTAATTATTATAAGTTGTTGCTGTTTTGCTGGGAAAATAATGGAAATTCCTGCACAAAGTTGATAAAATTTGATGAAATGTTTTGGAAATCTGGGTTATAGTTGTCAAGCTTCAAGATTTTGGGTGCCCAGGGAGTTTTTGATGGTGCTAAATCCATTTCCACCATCAAAAACATGATTCAAACACTCCTATTATTAAAAAAATTTGAATAAAAGGGTCGGATTCTAGCGATTTTGGCCATCTAGGTGAAATTGATGCCTCGGTAGACAATGCCTTACATGTTTTGGAGTTTTTAGCTAAAACCTTGTGATTTTTTGGATTAAATTTTGATTTTTTATTATTTAAAATGCATTTTTGATGGTATTTATGGACTCAATACTCTAAGATCATTGAAGCATTAAGATTGTAGCACAACTTAACTCAATTCAAACTTGTGATTCCAATAAATTTCCATTAATTTTAAGCAAATTCAATTAAAAATTATGTCAAAAAAAACCTTCCAAATCTATAACAATACACTAAACCTATAACAATACACTGCCTCACAAAAAACCTCAACCAAAAATACTTGAAAAAAAATCAAAACCAATTATTATTATGAGCTGTTATTATTATTATTTTATCATATATTTAAACTTCACTACAAATTGATTACGCAATCTCAGTTGTTAATGATAAAATAGTATATCACTATTAAGGTGTAAAGCTCCGTGCCACACACATGAACTGAATTGTGGAAACATTCTAAAAGGTTTAAATACTAATTAAAAAACATCAAACAAAACAAGAAACTAAACTTTAAACTTTGAAGGTTCGCTGGGTCCATAACAGTGAAATTAATTAATCAATAGTGTGATGGGAAACACAACAAAGAATTGAAAACTAAAATAAGTTATAAATAGTTACATAACCAATATTGCAAATTGTGTAATAATCTATGTTTGTAATGTGATGTATTTGACACCAACTTAAATAAGTTATAAATAGCTACATAACCATTGCAAATTGTGTAATAATCTATGTTTGTAATGTGATGTATTTTTGTAATAATCTATGTTTGTAATGTGATGTATTTTTGGTGTCAAAGTACTTCCATAAGTTCGGTAACAACCATTAGTGGTAATAACAGGACAAAAAGTATAGGAGAAGTGTTGACAATAGTACATCACAATTGAAAAAAATTAAATGAGACCATGTGAGAGTAGGAAACAAGAAATGGTGGTACATAATGATAGAGTTGGTCAAGGGAATATTAAAAAAATAAAAATAAAAATAATATTTATATTTTAGGTTGGTAAGATTAAACTAAAAAGTAATATTTTGTTTGGAAAATAAAAGTATATTTTAAAAATAATATTTGCTTTTAGAAACTAAAATTATGTTTTAAAAATGATATTTGTCTTTTAATGTTTTAAAGTGAAATTAATAAATAATATTTTAGATCTACATGAAGTACAAAATGAGAAGTGAGGTAAGATCACTGTCATTTTTTTAATGGATTACTTATTTTTAAATGGAATAATAGATAGATATTTTTGTTTGGGATGATTTTGAAGATTTTGGCTTGGAAGGTAGCCAAGTGACATTTTTAGAGATATATAAAGCAAGGGGAACATATAATTATTAGAGGTGAAAATTAAACTCGATTAAGAGTGATATGGGATATATGCATAACCTTTTCCCTTTTTGATAATTATCGATACGTTGACACGATTAAGGTAGTGTGAGGTTCACGTTTTGTTGTTATTTGTGAATGTTTCATTTCCACAATCGTTGATACAAGCCGCACCTACACACTCCTCACAATGAAATATAAACCCTAATATATATGCACACTTAACATTATATATCAAGCAAGTGTATACCCTGAAATTTAAGTCCCACAAACCATAACTTTGTACTTCGCACAATGAAAGCTAAACTCTAAGATATGCACATTTTGCAATCATTATAGTACTTGCACCAAACCGTTGACTATATAGAAAAATTGGCCACATCTTATCTGAAATTCATATTAAGAAACTAGATTAAATGGAGGCGAAGAAAACACTAAGCAATATTATATATCAAGCAAGTGCATACCTAGAAATTTAAATCCCACAAAATTAATATATCAATTTCACTTTGAGTTGCGGAGGAAGCTTTCTTTTTGTGGAGTGCAGAGGTGTGGAAGAAGCATAATGAAAGATTCCTCCACACCTCTGCATTCCGAGGAAATATATTTTTCGTTTCTTATGAAATATAGCTTGTAGAATCTTGACCAAAGTTATACAATAAATATGTATAAATATGAACATGGAATATAAACTATGGATCATTTTCAATAGATGTTCAATGTTTCACTTATCCGATTTCTCTGCAGGTGGTCTTTAATTGCTTGATGTATGTCAATCACAATAGATAACAAGATCATGGATTGCACAATTTGCAATCATTATAGCATTTTCCTAAAATCGTTGAAGATATAGAAAATTGGCTACGCCTTATTTGAAATTAATATTAAGCGGCTAGAATAAATGGAGGTGAGGCAAACACTCAAAAATATTATATATCAAGCAAGTGCATACCTGGAAATTTAAGTCCCACAAAATTAATATATCAATTTCACTCCGTGGTACGAAGGAAGCTTTCATTGTGCGGTGTGCAGAGGTGCGGGAGTGTGGAGGTGTGGAAGAAGCACAATGAAAGCTTCCTCCACAACTCCACACTCCTCACAATGAAATCTTGCTCCACACCTCCGCACTCTGCACAATGAAAGCTTCCTTTGTACCTCAACACTCTGCACAATGAAAGCTTTCTCTGCACTCTGAGGAAATATATTTTGTATTGCTTATGAAATATATTTTCTAGAATCTTGTCCAAAGTTATAAAACAAATGTGTAAACATCAACGTGTAATATAAACTATGGATATTTTTCAATATATGTCTAAGGTTCCACTTATCTGATTTCTCTGCAAGTGGTATTTAATTGTTAGACGTATGTCAAGTAAGACTAATAACAGGATCATGGATTGTGTTCGTCCATGGAAAAAGTATTTTATATCAAGAAAATGCTTCATTTGTTGTGAAATTGAGGAAAAATAATGGCAAAAATGATGCCTGAGATTCTATCGCGAATATTGACATCGTGTTTTATTGCATTTTGTTAGTGTCATGATCACCTACCCTTTTTGGAGAATACATGCCTATGTGAAACTGATATAAATACACTCAATATAATTTATCTAAAAGTTATATCTGAAACATCGTTAAGATGGAATGTTTTAGTTAACATTGTTAAGGAGGTGTAGAGGAAGATTTTGTTATGTGGAGTGTGGAGGAAGCGCAATGCAAATGGACATTCTAGGTCAATGGAAAGAAATCACGATATTGTTTCGTGATGTAGAAATTTTTCTATAGATCAGCTAGCTTTGATACCATGTAGAAATTCTGCAAATTCTCTACAAATCTACCTATGAGATCTCTGTAGAAAATCTAACTGTAGATTAACCCGATAATGCAATATAACCAAAGCAAAATACTATAATCTACTTCTACTATTAATTTGCGGAAGCTTAAAGATGAAGCTAAATGAGAGTTGTACAATATAACCAGATGAAGAAGAATCAATGCACAATACACATGAAAATACTTTGTGGAAAGCCTCAGCTAAAAACCCCATTATCTGTATTATCATATAAGGGGAAATACATCAGAATTATACAAAGCCTTAGCTCTCATAACTAGCTAGCTCTCAGTACAATCCTCCTGGATGTTCACAGGCAATCAAAGCTTCTCACAAGCCTTCTCCTCTACCCTCCAAGCTCCTATTTCCTTGCGCAGTTCCTCTAGGATGATCTCCTTCACCCAGTGGAACATTGCTCTCACACACTGCTCCCACACACTGCTCTCACACACTGCTCTAACACACTGTTAGAACTGTGCAATCCTCAAGGAACCTTACCTTGACTGCATGCATGAGTTTCCTTTATAGGAAAACACATGCAACTGATAGTACATTGTCCTTGTCTTTAATCTCAACTAGATCTTTCTCAGAATAAACATTCATGAGTTTTTGATGAGGGAATCTTCAGTTATCTGGAGTACACTAGTTGAGTGCATGCACGCATCAACTAACTGATAACTCACAATTAGTTCCTCAAACAATTTGGAACTAATTTAACTAGACTTAACTCAATAAACTGAGCTAACTAATTACAACTCAAATATAACTCAATCTTATCTCCTTAATTAAGGGATAATCTCCTTAATTTAAGGGATAACTCTTGCATGACTTCAGAAAGATTTCTAACTTGAATTTCTCCAACTAATTAATCCATAACAAATTAATTAATTATTTTCAAGCAGCTAGTGAGACTAAATTCGATTTTAATTCACAATTTTAATTCAAGGACAAATTAAAATTGGAATATTATGGATTCTATTTTTATCATTTCTTGTTGCTATTTTCAACACGTGAGTGATATTCGCAAAGAGATGGATAGGTCTATGATTGAATGACTTAATGTAATGACATATACAGGAAAATCTGTCTACTTTTTTTAAATCGAAAAGAATATTTCAAATCTATGGATTCCAGGATTGGTGAAATGCACTCAACATGAGACAAACTACATGAAAATTGTTGGACCAAAGTACAAATTAACCTGACAATAGGAACGCTAACACAAAAAATTACAAATTAGCATCATGTAGGGCAGAGGAAGCTCTCAGTGTGCGGAGTGCAAGAGTGCGGAGGAGGCACAATGAAAGCTTCCTCCACATCTCCACACTTCGCACAATGAAATTAACTCAATTAAAAATTAAAGATTAAAACATATAACATATTTTTAACTTTAAAAGATTAAAACATATAATATATTTCAAGATTTATAGTAGATAGAACTGCGGAGTTCGATAATCAAAATAATAAAGTTGTCATAAAATATGCGTTTTCATTGATTTTTTTATTGACCATCACTGTGTTAGCATTGTATTCTTGGTAGATGTATGTTTGAGATCCAAAACTATTGTCAAACACTCATTTTCATTATGATTAATAACAAAATATTATATGTGATATAAAATATAAAAGCATATCTTTGAAAACTTATGCAAAACATTATCATAGAATTCTCTACAAAATTGGTGAATAGTCTCAGAAGTGGAATAGAGTAATCGGTCTTTGTGCTTGAGAAGCCTTCAACAGTAAGCAACACGGTTACAATAATAAGAGTTGTATCTAGATTCAAATTCCTTTGCACTCCACATAATGAAAGATAAACTTTGAGATATGCACCGAACCGTTGAATATATAAAGAAATTGGCCACACCTTATCTAAAATTCATATTAACACAATCCCAGAGGGAATTCTCTAGGATAATCCATTCTATCCATTCCATATTTACCTATTTATTTCATTTTATACCTAACCTATTTAATCATATGATAAGTTCTTCAATATTGTGGAAAAATAATTACTAATCTAATGTAACTTATTTGTGCAAGTGTTTTACTATTTGGAAGCAACTGCCTCTTGTACAAATATTCGATGAATATGTTATAAGAGACTACATTTTCATGGGTTTTCACATTGATCTGAGTAATCCACAAATGAAAAAGATCTCTCTTGTGTTTACCTCTAATGTGCATTTGTGATCTCACATTTGTGAATTAAATACTTGTTATCTAATGTTAAATGAAGTGTATTTTTAATGCATGTCAGGAGGAAGTGTTGTGCGGGAGGATGGGAGTGCAAAGCAAGGAACAAAATCTTTCTTCTAGAATGTTTCATACCTCTGCATACATTCCCCCTTCACACAATTCTTTCGCACACCTCCCTCCTACACAACTATACATATTAATAAATTAATTAACAATTTTAGCTTATTAAGTTTTGTAATAGAAACTCTAGCATGTGCAATAATTATTTTTTTCTCATGTTGTTCAATTAACAATGTTAACACAAGCAATGCTAATGTCATTTCAACATTATTATCTATGAAATCTAGACAATTTATTGGTCTTGTGTTGTTTGCTTTGGCCTAAAGTGTTTTATATGTAATGGATACATCTCCATGGAAAATGCTTATTTTTATATTGGTATTGAAATCTTCAATTTATATTTGTATAGGCTGGAACCTTTTTTGGCATAGTCTCTATTTTTCTAACCAATGGAAAGATAGAGCCTTAGTTTTCGCCCACCGAGATAGAGGTAAATGCAAGAGAGATCTTCATCGTTTGTGGATTACTCAGATCAATGCAACAACTTGTTCTAATGGGGTCTGTTATAATAAATTCATCCAATATTTGTACAACAGGTAGTTGCTTCCAAATCATAAAGAACTTGCACAAATAACTGTATTAGATAGTAATTTCTCTTCCACAGTCTTGAAGAACTTATTGTATAATGAAATAGGTTAGGTATAGATGAAAATAAATAGGTAAAGATGGAATAGATAGATCATATTCTCCTAGAGAATTCCCTCTAGGAAGGTCAAATCATTGAGTTTTTTTTCAATATTAGATTGGGAATGAATGAAAAGAATTCAATCCAATCAATTTTTTCAACCATAGATTCAATATCTACATCTTTATCGAACATATATCCCATCTTTGATTTGATTAAGGAGTAGTTTTATTTACAATGGATGAAATTAGTTTTCATTATAAAGAAATGGATAATACAATATCCATTAATAAGTTGTGAAGAATTTAACCATAGATAATCTCTTGACCATCTTCATACTTCTTCCTATTCCTTCAATAATGGATAGGTGTAATTCTCCTCCATCCAGTAAGAATTGAACCTGCGAGTTTTCCAATTATGAGTTGGACACTTTAACCATTCAACCATGGATACTAGATAAAGATCATCAATACATTCATTATGTAATATGTGTATAGACTCAGATCTAAAATTGGGTAGTTTAGGATCGAGACCCAATTACATTATTTCTCTCATACTTGATTCATGCCAAATATTTTCAATAAATATTAAAATAACATTTCATTGAATGAATTTTATAGTAAGGCATGTATGAAACAAAGAATAATATGTGAATAAATTGGAATATATTGCATTGAAGAAAACACATGCAATTGATAGTACACTGTCCTTGAACATTTATCTCAGCTGGGTCTTTCTGAGAATAGACATGCATGAGTTTCTAATGAGGGAATCTTCAGTTAACTGGAGTAGCACTAGCTGAAAGCATTAAAGCATCAACTAACAGTTAAATCACTATTAGTTCCTCAAACAGTTTGGAACTAATTTAACTGGACTTAACTCAGTCAATTGAGTTAACTAATTACAACTCAAATATAACTTAATCTTATCTCCTTAATTTAAGGGATAACACTTGCATGACTTCAGAAAGACTTCTAACTTGAATTTCTCCAACTAATTAATTTAAAATAAATTAATTAATTATTTCCAACTAGTTGTTAAGACTAAATTCGATTTTAATTCACAATTCAATTCAAGGACAAATTAAATTGGAATATTCTTATTGCCATATTTCAACACTCCCTCTCAACAAGAAAGGGATTATCTGCCACCCCGATCCTGTCTCTATGGAACTCGGATTTACACTTTGACAATGCCTTTCTCAAAATGTCAACATCTTGCCTCTCTGTCGAAATATACTGCAGCAACATGATCCTCCTTGCTACACAGTCTCTGAGATGATGATACGAAATGTCGATGTGCTTGGACCTATCATAAAATACTAGATTCTCCGAGAGTTTGATAGAACTTTGATTATCACAATAGATCACAGTTGGATCCATCCTCTGATCAAACAAACCAAATAGGATTTTCCACATCGAGATGGCCTCACATGCTGCCTAACTGCAACCATGTATTCTGCCTCTGCCGAGCTGAGTGCAACTGACTTCTGTTTCTTGCTGTACCAAGAGATTGCCGCTAACCCAAGGTTGAAAATCCCTCCTGATGTGCTCTTCTGATCTGATGGACTCCCTGCCCAATCTACATCAGTGAAGCCCTATAGCTTCACTCCCTCTATCTGTCTGTATCATAACCCATACTGAGATTTTCCTATGAGGTATCTCAATACATGCTTTGCCGCCTTCCAAAACATCTTGGTAGGTTGAACCATCGCTTGACTCAGCTGGTTCACCACATAGCACAAATCTAGTCATCTATTCACTAAGTACATCAGTGAACCCACAAGCTGCCTATACATAGTAGCCTCTACTACTTCTCTTAAAGTAGCAACCTCCTTCCTCCAGTTACCTTCTAGAGGAGTCTGCATGGGCTTGTACTTCTCCATGTGGAATCTTCTGATTATCTCGTTGGCATACTTTCCCTGAGACACAAACAACTACCCATCCTTTTGCCACACTTCCATGCTAAGGAAGTAATGCATGAGACCCATGTCTTTCATCTTGAATTCTCTTGCAAGGTCCTCCTTGCAAGACACGATCAACTGATCATCACCATTCAATATGAGATCATAAACATAAAGTATGATGATCAACAACTTACCTTTCACCACGATGTGGTACAGGTTCGCATCTGCTTCACTCTTTGTGAAGTCCAACCCGGTGAAGTAGTTGTATATCGTAGTGTACCAAGCACGAGGTGCTTGCTTCAGCCCATACAACACTCTCTTGAGTCAGCACACATGCGACTCATGATCGAAGGTATCAAAACCTTCCGACTACTCTATGTACACCTCTTCCTCAATTTGGCCATTGAGGAATGCAGTCTTCACATCCATCCGATGGATCTTCCAATCCATCTATGCTGATAGTGACAACATAGATCTGATAGATGAGTACCTTGCGATAGGAGCAAAAGTTGTAATAAGAACTTCGACGTAAATCACATGTAGAAAGACCTTTGTCGACATGTTTCGAACCAACCAGTGTGGTTCATCGTCAGGACAAGTTGAAGAAATAGATCCAGCTTTGCATGTTAAATAGTCTGAGCAGAGCCTCTAACGGCTACCTTAACCAACGGCTAATTTTGACTTAGGGACCAGAGTAAAAAAGTCAAAGTTATATTCTTTGACCATACCTTTAAAATATATATATAAATTATTATAAATAAAATAATTTTAATAGGTGCTTACGTTAATAGTTAGT
>APFE030192367.1:59255-78622 GCA_000404065.3 Pinus taeda
AAAGACATTAATATTAAATAAATAAAGTAAATATGATTAAATAAAAAAGAAGGTCGGCTTATACTCATAACCCTCCTTAACCTTATTTATTTCTCGCTTTTCTCCTCTCTGTATATCAAGTCCTGATGATGAGTCTTGGTATAGGCTCGAAACGTCGACAAAAGAATGAAGAACATTGTGGATCATCCGAATTCAGCTTCTCAAAAACCACTCCACAGAAACCTACAAACTAAAACTTAAATCCTAATATGGTTGATGAACAAAATTCCATTTTACCTGTTTTTGAGTGGTTTCCTATGGTAAGGAAGCAAAAAAAATAACCAAGGTTTTTTCAAATATGTGTCATCATTCATGTCAATTATCTATTCTCTATTGCACGGTGAGCCTTTACCTAGAGCCCCTAAGTTCTTTAGGTAGAAATTATAGTTCACTCCCAATACTAGAGTGGGTGACTAACACCAATTCATGAATATATAACCATCAAAAATTATGGATTTGAAGCCAAACCTTACCAGTTTCCAACATTCATGACTCCCTGCATCTTTGCACCAGATTCTATAAGATAAAGGTTCAATAGTGACTATTTACATTTCACTTCTAGAATGACAGTTGTGACTTTCAACCTCACTCATGAGGCAGGCCCATTTGTGGTCAATGTAAGGAATGCCTTGAATCTAGTGGAGAATATATTGAAAAGTTTTGATTTCCCGTAAGCAGGAGCATGGGAATATGATCCTCACATCATTTAGGAAATAAGAAATGATAAGGAGAGAGACAATCATAAGCATGACTCCAATCCCTTAGTAGAGGATTGTGCAAATAAATCTACTCGGGAGGAGGCTAAATAAATTTTACATCTGGTAGAGTCAAGTACATCTTTCCTCTCGGGGAAGAAAAAAGCCACATTAGAGCCTATGGAAATAAATCAAGGAGAGGGGCCTAACTCCAACAATGCCAAGGGAGAGGAAGTTGAAGGATATGATGAAGACGAGGAAGATGATGAAGATATAGAGTCTCAAGCATTGGTGCTATATAATAGCCATTTGGAAATCCAGTCAAAGCCAAATTTTACTATTGAACATATGACCTCCGCTATTTCATCATTCGAGGCAGGAAATCCATGTGAGGTCTCCAAGCCTAGACAAATGTTGGTGTAGAGAAATTTCAAAAAATTCCTAAATAATCAACCAAAGAAAGGAAAAGGGATATCTAGACAGCTGAAAATCAACCACTCCGAAGGATGCAGGTCAAGAGTGCATTAGACCATGAAAGGGTAATTTTCGAATTGGAAGTGTTGCAATCTAAGGCAGATATAGTCTGGTCCATGGAGAACTATGAATTCCATTATATGTCCCTTTTATTTGATCATATTCCATCCACAAATATCATGGAACTAGACATGCATGTGACTCATATGATGCCTATAAAAATGCATAGGACCAATGCCATAACAAGAAAGTTGCAAGCAATTTCTAATTAAGAAAGTGGCCAGTTGAAGTATAAGAGAATGGTATATATATCCAGAAAAAACAAGATAAATAATATAGAAGATAAAATCACCCATTTGGCTAGATATCCTCATGACTTCAAGCAATATATGACTATGCTAGATTACAAAGAAAGAGCCATGACTGCCATGAAGAAGCTACTTAAGATTTTGGATGCACACCCCATGCAAATTTATGAGTTGGAAAAGGAAGAGAAAGAGAATCAAGAGCAAAAGAAAAAGCTCCATGATGTTTTAATTAAGAATAAAGAATACAAAGATCAAGTTATGCTACTGGAGGCATAAATTTAAGGGATGAAAGAAAGGACAAGTGAAACATCTTAGTCCCACCAAACTCCTAGTGTTCTAGCAGGTCATGTCGAATCAATTACATTGTTAGAGGAGGCTAAGGAATTTCATATTATACTCTCCAATCGAGGGAAATAAATGAAGAAAAAGGAAGAGGAATTGGCGAACACCAAACTAGAACTATATAGGGCACAAGAGATGGCCAGTGAATTGAAGTTGAACTGGAGGTTTTGAGGAGGAAGAACTCAAGTAAATCCTCATTTAAAGTTGCAAGAGGAATCATATGAGACAAAATAATAAAGACAATGGACAAACATTGGGGTCATATGATCCGTAAACTGTTGTGGATATTCCACTGGATAGTTCGTCACAACAAGTCTGATAAAATTATATTTAAAATATGAAATTCTACATTGTTACATTTTTATTAGATCTTTGGATCTATATATTTATTGTTAATAGTGCATTCATGTGAATTTAAAATTATGCAGAAAATAGAGAACAATGAGATACAACCTCACACACACATTTGACATAAGTTATGATGTGGGAAACCCTTTGGGGAGGAAAACTTAGTTGGAACATGAGGTTGCTTTCCTCTCTTTCTCCGAATAGAAAATGTTTGTGGTTACAAAGAAGTATGTCATGTGGCCTATCGGCTACTACAGTGCACAATTCCTCTTTGTGTGCTCTATATCCTATTCCTCTCAACTATTTTTTCTTAGCTATGGAACAAATGCACTCAAAAGAATGGAACCCCCTTTTCCCCTAGTGGCCCAATTATAACATAGCCCGATAACCTACTAGTGGTTAAGTTTTACTACCTCAACTCTTAACCATAGTAAAATATAGACTCTTCTAGATTCTTATACATCATAATCACGTGCCTAGCCCTTTTTTTATGGATAATAGGGGTTGATATGGCATCCTCTTGAATTATGGCGGTGAAAATCGAAAGATCAACTTCTAAGTGCCAAGCATACAAACTATGATTGAGATGATTCTAGCATAGTTGGAAAGGTATCTGTGTGTAGAATAGGAAAAAAAGGTGCAACACTAAAGTGACACATTTTTACCCAAAAAAATTATCATTTGATGTCTCAAATCCACTCCTAGAAGGTATTAAACCCCAATTTACCAAACCGGGTCCCACAGGTAAAAATGGTCCTGAGAGATTATTCCTCCACTTTTTCCACCTTAAAAGGATTGAGATGGATGAAAAAAAATAATGATCCAATATGAATCATCATATGAAGTCGATTCAAGAAAAGATAGACATGCCAAAAGGGCTAATAGAGAAATGAATACAATAAAGAATGTTATTTGGTGATTCCCCCACCAAAGACAAAGTGATAATACATTTCCTAAATCACATTTCTAAGGAAGTTGTCACCAAAGAAAATATTGATAGATCTAAGATGATAGCAAGAGAAAATAAAATGAAAAGTAAGCAAAAATTGGTGACAATGGTGGAAAAGAAGGCATGGGAACTGGAAAAGGAGATACATAGATTCAAAGAAAAATGAAAGATTTTATATAAGAGGAAACTCCCATCATTCTTTGACAACAATGGAGACCAATATTCCAAGGAGACTCCCATGAAGTGCCTACTTGAAATAAGAAATGATTAGAAAGGATTTAGGGAAAATGAATGTGTTTTGCAGGAAATGATATTGTCAACTTGTACACATATCATTTTGAAGTTTTGTTCATTCTCAAGAAGATATTCAAGGAATAGGGCCCATTGGACTATGATGCAATCACTAACCTAGATGGATCCATATTGGATGTACAAGCATGTGATGGTCCAATTGTAAAATAGTGGAAAGGATTAATGGATCTTTACAGATTTTCCACTCAAAGAGCACCTGTATGATACTAGGTTGGAGGAGCAATGCCACATGTGTCTCTAATGGAGCCAAGTTCAATTCCAGGCCACCCCAGCAACAACAAGCATATGCACAACCACAACCACAGGTGTTATCCCAGCTGAAGCGACCCCCTAACAGTGACCCAACCAAGGTGATGCACACCCCTTTCATCCAACACATGAGCATAAGAAAAATAGATTGCCACTACAATTGAGGTAGGTGGGACCACAATACAACTAGAAGATTCTAAGACCCCACAAATGGAAAATATTAGAAGAAGTTAGTTATGGAACAACCAGTAGTTTTGTAAATATTTCTAATGGTTATTGAATACCACTAGTGGTTTAGGGTTAGGGTTTGGGCTTTGAGAGCCTATATATATATGCCTCATTTTGAGGTAATAAAGGAGAGACAAATTTTAATATATTGAAACTCTGCCAAAATTTTGTCTAAAAATTGCTGGGATATGTTGAATCTATTTTAAGGGAGGATTCTCAAGTGCATTTTGGGTTGTTAATGCTTATTTTTCCATGTAATTATGAAACCCTCATGTACCTTGAATTGTCTATTATATTAATACAATTGCATAAATTATTCATGGAAAATATTGTTTTTTAGTTGATGCTTGTATGGAATCTAAATGTAATTGTGTAAATTAAAGGAAACTCATAATCTGTTTTGATTGTTTTCTTTAATTTCTGTGAATTTATCAAGGTCACATGAAGTATCCTTGTTTATTTTGATAAATTTTCACATGGACTAAAATTAAAAAGGCATAAATTCAAATTACTATGTTTTTCACAGTTGAATTCTTAATTGCTTAGTTGTTTTTTATATAAGTAGTCTAAGAATGGATCCTTAATTTCCCAACATAGCTTGCTGAAATTTGTTCTCCACATTTTCTATTTTTTTATTAAAACCCTATATCAAACCCAAGGTGCATGGATTCTGAGACCTGGAAATATGCAGAAACATATCGACCAAACTTTTTATAAACTTAATATTTTCATACACAATTTTCCAGCAAAAACAAAACCCTTAAAAATAGAAAATAGAAAATTCTTAAAAATAGAAAATAGAAAATTATATTTAGATGTTCCCAGACTCTGCATTGAAGCATAACCCAGTGTGACACTAAGGCCCCCCACACTTCATATTTTTCTATATTCATCATATGTTCACGATCAACTAATATTAAATTTATTTTCTTGTATAAAAGTGGCTCAAAATGTCCAACAATTGGATTTTCGTCATGGAATAATATGTCATAACTTTCTTTGCATAAATTTGAATAAAAGTAAAAATGGATTTTCATTCTTGTCTTTTACCAAAGCCTTATCAAGATTTTCATCCAATTCGATAACCAATGTATACAAAATATGCCCCCCATAGTCCTCATTCTTTCACAATTATAAAAGTTGAAGTTGATTTTGTCATTCTTTCCAAATAATCATTTTGTTTATTCATACCATGCATCTCTATCAATGCACCTATGTTGAATTCATGTTGATAAGATAACACTGCTTTAGTGTTCCCTCGCTCTAAATAATTTATGAAATATTCTATTATTCCTTCACGTAAGTCTATTGACATATATCTAAAATGCGATAGAATTTGCATAGCATCAAATAGGCAATCTCCTACAACATATGCAAAATGTTTAAATGAATCAGAATGTGTTGGAATATAATTGCATATGTACATTCCCTTTTTATAGAAAACATATGCTTCTCCATTGATTCCTTAACAATCACGCTTCAAATATCTTCTAAATTCACTATGACCCGTCGCTCCATCATAAGCACAACACAACTACTCTCTACAAACTAGACATTCTAGACTTTTGCTCATCTGCCTTTTGATTATCTCACTATTCAATTAGTTCTTAGTCTCAAAGAATCTAATGCTTTCCAAATTCATTGGTTAGTCATCTATGCAACTCCAATATCTACGAGACAAAAAATTTGGAATAAAAAACAATTAGGAAAACAAACAACATGATATACATATAGATGATAAAACCATAAGATAATAAAGAATATATACATTAATATCATATGCATATAACTAGATCAATGATGCAACTTTACTTGAAAAGAGTGGAGAAACGTTTCTGTTATTTTTTTCTAATCCAGTTAAAGTTACATGACTCAATCTTCTCACAGGGTAAAAGGATTTTCAATTACTACAATTACTCATCTTCCCCATAAACCTCTATTAATCAATACAACTTTTCAATTCATTCAAAAGGGATTTCTATCTATTCTATAAACGTACAATTTTTCTTTTTGTCTTTACATAACCAACAACCATATTTGGAAGTGAATTGTAACAAATTAAGCCGTAAATCTTGTCAAACCAACTTACTTCTATGCATACTATGTAAACACTTTAAGCACTCACATTCATAACAAAGGAACCAAAATGTACTTTCCCTTGTCTTTGAAAATAACTTATTTGCATATTCCTTACGCTAACAACCAAAGTGCACAACACTGGTTACTGTTCATTCCAATAACTAGAAAAACGACAACCTAACCTAGCACTTAACAAATCACTTTGGAGAAAACTATTCGTAACAATACCCCTTGAAAACTATTTGAATATGTGTTGGAAATGTGCATGCCAAAAAGTGCATGATAAACAACCAACTAATGAAACTACAAACACGTTGGTTTAAAAAAAAAAATTCTCTCTTTGTTATTCTTACTACTCACGTACCATGATCACAAAATTTGTGTAAAATAACATGAAAATTAATGTTCAAGTGTTATGTGGGATGAAAGTCTGCAAGAGAAGTGTGTGGAAAGGGAATTTGTGTGGGGGTGTGGAAATGGGGGAATAAAGAATCACCCGTACACGCCCCTCTTTTGCATATCCTTATGTAGAGAAGTAGCTTACCAAAGGATCAAAATCGACATTGCTAATGATAAATATAAGTCCTTTCAGCATTTTATTGTATTTTCCTAGCTAAAAAGGCTAATATAATACCATAAATATTTAAATCGACACATACAATTAAACCAGTCTGTAATTATAATGAAATAGAAAAGATTGAAACATACTTGGTTTGGCCCACACCACTATTGCATCTTGATATCAAATAAAATGATCCTATGTCGATATAGTAGGCATGGTTAATCACCCACCCTTATTTCGCACCCGATATACATGCAAAGCAAAATTTTCGTGCCTAAAATTTTAATAGGCCAAAACTACTAATTAATTAATTAATTAATATGTATTGTTGTGCAGGAGGGAAATGTGTGGAAGAAGTTTGCGAAAGGTGAATGTATGCAAAGGTGTGGAACATTGTGGAAGAAAGCTTATGTTCCTTGCCCTGCTCACCCATGCTCTTGCACAACACGTCTTCCTCATACACATTAAAAATATACAACTTAATATTGGATAATAAGTATTTAATTGAAAAAGTGAAATAACAAAAGCACTTAGTATTCAGGAAGTGTGTATACCAAGATTCACACCAATATACATGCAAACCAAATTTTTCATGCCCAAAACTTGACAAAATTTATAATTAATTTATTAATATGTACTATTGTCTAGGAGGGAGGTATGTGGAAGAAGCGTGTGAATGATGAATTCATGCAAAGGTGTGGAACATTGTGGAAGACAACTTATGTTTCTCTTCATACTCGTTCTCTCGCTCAACACCTCTTCCTCGTACACATTTAAAAGACACTCCATTTAATATTGGATAATAATTATTTAATTTACAAATGTGAAATCACAAATACACATAGTATTCAGGAAATGTGTATACCAAGATTTGTTGTTTCTACTTGTTAAATAATATGAGCCCACATCGACATAGTAGCAAGGACAATTAATAGTCCACCCTTATTTTACAACCGATGTACACACAAACCAAACTTTTCTTTCCACAAACTTTAATAATCCAAAACCTCTAATTAATTGTTTAATATGTAGTGTTGCATGGCAGCTATTAGAGGAAATTTCAGCCTAAAAGTGCCCATGAAATTTTCATGTAATTTCCATGTCATAATATGTAAACCAATCAAATACCTTTAATTTTTTTGTAATTCAAGATTCTATTCATTCATCAAAAGAACAATACATAGGTATCAAAATGCAAGTGGTCTCACCTCGACTGGGTTTATTAACCAATGTTATAACATATTATAGATAAACAGTAGGAGAAGAAAATCAGTAGTCAAAAGCCTAACGGGCCAAAAGCACCAAAAGACAAACATAACCAGAAGGAAACCAGTGACCATACTTAATCATCAGAAGTAATTGACACTGGATTATCTGACCCAGTCCCGAGAGGGAGAGGAGGGAGATATGGACAACTAACATGTTTCTCAAAGTGATCGATTCACATTTCCAACTTCTTGACTTATTATGCTAGCGATGTTTCCCACGCAAAATCACTACAATCCTTTCTCTTACATGGAATTGAAAGTAATGCAACTGATTAAGTGTAGTGATGATCGCCTCATTCTCTTATTTTCTGGTCCTATTGAAAGAATCCAAATGATCCATAACAGATTGGAACTTATCATGAAGGGCAGCAAGACTAATCGAACACCCAACAATAGAATGCCTCGAAAGAATCACACATCTTGACTTGCTACTCGGTCCTCGCACGCCCGCTCCATGACCACCCTACCTAGAGCTTGCACCGCCACCCCCCCTACCACCTCAAGATCCATCTGATGCCCTGACCACACCACCTATGATGCTCCCTCCCCTCTTGAAGCTTGCAATAGTTCTACCTCCCCGTGTCATCTCCAACGATTTTCCTGAGTCGCCCGACTTCAAGGGTTGGGAGCGAGAGCTCTATGGAATAGGAAACATGATAAAAACATAGGAAGACACCCCCAAGACGAGACCCACTTCACACCGCAAACCCTTCCACCAAACCAAACACTAGCCTCGCAACAACCAACAATGACCACCCTTGCAAAACTAACTGCCACCACCCACAGACTTGGAAGGAGAAGACCTTGACCACAATTGGATTCCACACCATCCAGACTAACGCCTCTACCACTTCACAGACATGGGAAACACTAGAGGGTAGAGTTTCAAGCCACCTATCTACACTCCATGTCTGAGAACCCTAAGAGACTAACTAGAGCCAAATTAAAACCAAAGCCAACACCACTAGGCCCTTTAGAGACCTCTGCGAACTAATGAAAATCACATAATTAAATAAACAAGCAAGCAAGCATCTGACCACACATGAAGCAGATCAAGCCAAAACCCTGCTACCACATCTTTCAACTGAATTCCACCCTGAAACCCAGGAGAGAGTCCCCCAACAAGCAGGCAACACAAAGAGCAAAGATAAGACCAGAGAGAGGAGAATGATGAGAAGAATCACCGTGATCGAAGGCCCCAGGCACCACCTCAACCACGGAAGACAATTAGACTACAATCTACAGAGTACCACTAGAAAGGAACCTAGAACAAGCTGCCCTACCTTGCAAAAAATAGGCAACCCACAAAAGGGAATGAAGAAATGGGCATCGACAGATGAACTTGTAGCTTTTGAAGAGTGAACACAGTGGATGGAGTGACGATGTCGAAATCACCACCACTCCAAGAATACCCGAGGGACAAAGAACCCAGTAAAACTGCAACAACTCAAACCAATATTGAGCAACTTCCATTCAATAAGCCCAATATAAATTTTACCAGTGCCAACATATGCCATTAAACACCTTACCTTACCATCTCAACTTTCGGTGGAGGGCGAATGGATTTTCATACACCACACAAAGCATTTCACCTTACATCTTGTATAATGAGAGGTCAAATGCACTGCCCTTCTCCCCATATGTCTTATACGACCTTTCGTTGCCCACGTGTTGAGCCAATCTCAGGGATGGACACCCCCATCGGGGATAAAATCCTTTAAATTTAAAAAAAAGTACATGCTCTAAATATTTTTAAATTGTTTAATTTGGGTACCAGTGAAATATTTTATTAATGTTATTTACCTACCTTATCCATATGAATTAGAATATCGAAAAAGCGATTAATGCAATGTAAATCCTGATACTAGTGAAAAAATATAAATTAAAAATGCGGGCCCATTTGACATTAATAATCATGCCCAAAAATACACAAAAAATAGTCAAATATAATATATATATATATATATATATAGAGAGAGAGAGAGAGAGAGTTAAATATAAAATATAAATATAGACCATTATAGTTAAATAATTAAACATAAATATAATTATATTTAAATATAAAATATAAATTTTGTTAAAAAGTTAAAAATAAATTATAGTTATAATTAAATAGTTAAAAAATGTTATTCGAGAAAGGACAAATTTCTCGGATTTCGGCAAAAAGTATAAAATATATAGTTAAATATAAGATAATTAAATATAGTTAAATATAAAATTGTTAAAAGTGTATTCCAAAAAGTACAAATTACCAAAAATATAAATATATAGTTAAATATAATTAAATATAAAATAGCTAAATAGCTTAAATAGTTAAAAAAAGTTAATATTAAAATAATTAAATAGTTAAAAAAAATGTATTCTAGGAAAGGACAAATTACCGAATTCCTGCCAAAATTTTAAATTTCAGGTGAAATTGTGGCTTCAATAGACAATGTTTGATTAAAAACATCAAAACAATAGTTAAATATAAAATATAAAATAGATAGTTAAATTTATATATAAAAAATATATAGACAATTTTTTTAATAAAAGTGTCATATATTGAGGGATTTCGATAAAAGTAAAAAATTAGAAATGATATATTAAATTTTTTTATTACTCTCATGCTAATAAATATTGTGGAACTTAGATAAAAGTAAGATAATATTAAAAAATTGTCTACATGGCATTTTTTTAATTAATTTCTTGATTTTTCCTTAGGAGGCCACTTTTAGGTTGAAATTTCCTTGGTGTGCGAAGGGGGAATGTATGCATACACATGGAAAATTCCACAATAAAGTTTCTATTCCTTGCTTTGCACACCCTTTCCCCTGCACAACACTGCTTCCTCACACACATTAAAAAGGCATTGCATTTAATATTGGATAATAAATATTTAATTCACAAATGTGGCACAAATGCACTTAGTATTCGGGAACCGTGAGTACCAATATTCATTGATTCTACTTTTATAAAGTTTTCAAATAAATAAGAGAAATATTGCTAGATCTTAGGCTTTTGTGATCCATAATGATAATGAGTTTGTCTTTCAAATTAATCATGTTATTAAGATTTGGTCAACATTTCAAATGATCTAATGTGGTTAATCCTAGGGACAAAGGTGAAAAAATAAATTTATCAAAATGTTTAAATAGCAAAGATGCATCAGGTTTCAAAGTTAGCTGTTAGGAATTAGCCATTAGGAAATTAGTTGTTGAATTAATTAATTAGTTTATAATTTTATTGTTTTAAGAATATGAAATTAAAATTAAAATATATAATTATACCCAAGGAATATATATTTATATTAAAGGAGTATTAATAATAAGTTTAATATTATGAACAATTACTTCTAAAACAAGATTTAATATTTTTAGAACCTCTATAGAGGGTTTCGAAACACGCGACCCTAAGGTTTCTATGTGATTTCTCCAGAAGATCTTGGCTTAATCATGAATCACAGAAGCATCCAATTTGAGAAAGATAAATATTATTCAACAATTGGTTATTATTATATTAAAATAATGGATAATATTTGAAAATAAAAGAAATTAAAAATACTAAATACTCAATAAATAAATTTAATCAAGAAGAGAGGGCAGAGATCCATCTCTTACTTAATTTCCAACGATCACCTCTGTTAAGATTAATTGCATGCTTCTCAATCTCAATGACCGCTCTTCACTTCCTATGATGGAAGTGATTAACCCTTGCGATGACCGAAGAATCCTCAATGTAAACATGGTGTTTGGATTTCACCGCATGTTCAGCTAAAGCTGAGGAATGAGAACGATTGTGCTTAATGTCTACTTCATGCTCTTGGATTCTTTGGTTAATAGAGTGACCAATTTCCCCAATGTAGGGAATCCCATAGGAACAAGGGATTGAGTAGACCCCCTTCATGTCTTTAGGGTTTATAGGGTCTTTAACAGATCTAGGAGAATTTCTAATGGTATTAAGGGGTTTAAAGGTAGCAAAAACCTTATTATTTTTAATAATATGAGCAATCTTATCAGTGGCCCTTTGGATAAATGGAAGTGAAACATTAGAGATTTGATCATCACAAGTTGGTTTAACCCTAGATTCTTTACTGGCTCTTTGAAAAGCTCTAAGGACTTGCTTCCTGATATAGCCATTATTTTCAAAAACTTTAGAAGATGAGATTTTTCTTCTTCTAAGCGATTCTCATCATAAATCCTTAGAGCATGGGTGACAAGGGTGTTGAGGAATCCAAATTTTTGTGTCGAAAAATGATGAGAATTGTCATGAAGATATTGTTCTGTATGAGTTTTCTTGCAAAAAATCGGTGAGAAACGAAACCATAATTCATTCTAGAGAGGAGAATAAAAAAACATCTAAAAATTGAACACAAATATAATCAAAGTAACAAATTAGCTTGTAACGAAACAAGTTATTAGAGTAAATGTTATTAAGCATTCAAACAATGTCTTGAATACATTAATTTGTCGAATAAATGTCGAAAAGACTTACAAATTAATATTCACTAGTCTGTGGCATGAGAAGTTGATTACGATTAGAATATGGACCCCATACTTCATATCGACCACTGACTATGGTAGAATGATCAGAGCCTTCGAACACGGTTTTGAAAACTGAGCATCAGATCATCTGCAAAGTAGTTTTTCCAAAGCTCTTTTACATCCCATATCAAATAAAATGAGCTTACATCGACATAGTAGTGTAGACAATTAATCGCCCACCCTTATTTTGCACCTGATATACACGTAAACCAAAATTTTCATGCCCCAAACTTTATTAAGCCAACACCACTAATTAATGGATTAATATGTAGTGTTGTGGGGGAGGGAGGTGTGCAGAAGAAACCTGCGAAGGGGAAAGTTTTTGTTCCTTATTTCAGACACCGATTCTAATGCAAAACACTTCTTCCTCATATACATTAAATGGACACTTCAATTAATATTGAATAATAAGTATTTAATTAAAAAATGCGAAATCATAAATGCATTTACTATTCAGGAAGTTCAAATAAAACGAGCCCACATTGACTAGTAGTGGGGACAACTAATCACCCACGCTTATTTCGCACCCAATATACACGTCACCCAACTTTTCATGCTCAAAACTTTAATAAGCAAAAAACACTAATTAATTGACTAATATGCAGTGTTGTGTAGGAGGAGGTGAAAAAAATGTCTGCAAAGATATGTAACATTGCAGAAGAAAGTTTATGTTCATTGCTCCACACACACACTCTCATGCACACCACTTCTTCTGATCTGGATTTAAACAAGAATGCAACAAATTACATATAACCATACATACAGAGATGCAACAGAAATAATACTTCATTTCATTACTGTAAAATACTAAAATATGCTTACAAACAGAAATGTAAATAAACTAGCTAAGGTGATGGTAGCTTATCTCTGAGAAGAGATGTGACGACTACATGCCTCTGAATTGCCTTACAATGAGGCTCGAAGGCCTATTTATTATTCAGAAACAATGGAAATGCTAAACATCCAAAACCTAACCCTAGGAGATGAAGCGCCAAACTATGGGCCCCGTTTGGGGTAAATTGGTACATCAACTTCCCAGGGTCATAACTTTGGCATATGATCTCCATTTGACGCACACAATACCTTGTTAGAAATATCTATCCGAGGACTACAACTTTGGGAAGAGCAACATAAGTCCATGGCCCATATTTCTCCTAGTTTTCCCAAAAAAAACGCCATTTAGGGCCTCAAAACAGCTCTGGAAGTTCAGGACCCGAAAAACTGCTAAAAATAGTAAACTGTGCTACAATTAAGGAAACTGAAAAAATGAAAGAAACAATGGCGGGGGTCCAAATGGAATTGATGGGTGGCCACCAATATCCTTTGCAAGAGTTACATCAATGAATATTTGTTCTCAGCGATGTTAAGCGCTGTGTTGTTGAAGGGCATAAACACATACTATTGTAATAATAAGTGGTAAGCAGTTTATATCTAAAAATGTTTTTGACTTTTCTGATTTAAGTAGATATATATTGTGTATCAATGTTGAGGCAATGCTTATAAAAAGCGTCTTTCATTGTCATAAAAATGGCATTATTATTATTATTTATTTATTGTTATATTTTAAAAATTCATATTAATAATCATATATACTTCAATAAAGAAAATGAGTTTCTTATTAGGACTCATTAAAGTTTTACTACATGTAGTTGCTTGATAAAGGACCAAGCAAATTCATTCCAAGATATGTAAAGCTTTTATATTGAATATTTTTCTTGGAATTGAACACTTTGCCTCAAACAATCCAAATATAAGCAACAACATAATTTTAGATAGCGTAAAAAAGAAACTATACAAGGTAAATATAGGTTCCAAAGAGTTTTAAAGGATTGAATCTTTAATTTTGAAAAGGATTATGTGTCAAAAAAAATTTCATCAAAATTTAAAAATAAGTCATAAAGGGAGTTAAAGCTATCTCAAAACAATCCTAATGTGATCTATTATAAAAAGTTTGAGGCAATGTTTGTCTAATCATATTATAAAGAATATAATTATTAACTTAATAAGAATTATGATTTCAAAATAATAATTCTAGTTTTAAAAGTTACATTTTAAGATAAATTTATAAAAATCAATCTTTAAGTAATAAATTTCTAATTTTTATTCTTCAAGGTTAAAATGACAATTTGTTTAAAACCATGACAATTGACATTCTTACCAACAAAAAACTTTAAAATCAACCCCAAATTGAAAAGTGATACTTCCTTGTTTCCTCGGGTTTAAAATTACATTTTGTTGGAAATTTATGGTGTTGACAATTGTTATTTTTCCAGGCAAAAACATTATAATAAACCTCCAAATTGAAAAGTGGTGCTACTCTTTTTCTTTAGGGTTAAAGCTATAATTTGTTTTAAACTGTGGCTTTGAGAATCAATATTGCTGTAAATAATATTTAAAATAAATTTTCAATCAGAAAAATAATGCTACTAATTACAAGAAACAAAGCGCTAAACAAAACTATAAGGAATAAATGAAAAAGAAAAAATAAAAGAATAAAAAGAATATTAAAGGGCAAAACTTAAGATAACATGCTTTATTTATTTTTTTAAAATTAACAAAAGAACAATTTAACTTAAAAAAATGTGTGTGGTGTGTGTAAAATAAAAAAAATTGGTTTATTATTATTATTATTATTATAATAATAAAATAAAAATAACATTTTACCAACTCTATGGTGAGCACCTAGGTTTGATTGAATCATGATAATCTCTAAGTTCTATAAGTAATTAGTCACAAAGTTGTTGATTTTTCCTAATACTTCAAAATGAGGTCTATGTCTAATCACAATCATAAACACACTGAAATACACAAAACTCCAAGAACTTCGCACATCGGAAATGTAACAATAGTGAACCAATTAAACACACAAGACTTTAGATGACCCAAAACTTGTTTACTACAACTTTAATACAACAAACATAGGGATCTCGTACCAAGGTCATGGCCTTTACAAATCCCTGATAAAAGGAAACTAGGGTTTGAATTCAATAACGTTTGACTATCAATCTACCCAAGAACAACGAAAAAGTTAACAAACTTACTTGTTGATGATACTCTTTATGCAACAACCCTTTCAACTATCTTTGTCATTGAACACTTGACAGGTCCTTTTTCACTTGTCTCATAGACGTACTGCTCCTCCAATACCTCTGCACTTCAGCTGCTCACAAGGGGTTTTCTACTCCATTCACTTGCACATTCATCTCCAACCAATCAAGCTTATTATAGTGATTATGTTGCTTCAAGGTCATTGTATATAGGCTCAAATATCAACTTTCTCATAATGATGTTTTCCTCTTCAAAATTACTGTATATAGGTAGAACACCCTCCTCCCACACTTACCCAAGTTCAGTGGTGCACCGGGGTAAATATGCGGTGAAGAGTTATTATGGGGTGACTCAACCTCCTAGGTAAATTTAAGGAAGTGGAATCGACAGACTAAAACCTCGTTGACCTTCCTTAGGAGCTGTAGGACCCCTGGGAGCTAAGCAACGACTGAAAGTGTCCAAACCCTAAGATAACTTGCTTTTTCACTAACCTAGACTCCCAGTCACTTGCAATAACAAGGCAAGTCAATGACTATAAGTCTCCAGTCACATGGATAACCCTGCCTTCAAGCGACTATAGTCTAAATTACCCAGTTATGTGCATGTCAGCCCGAGATCTGAGCCACTTTTTCAGGGCTAAGATCCATAGCTCTGCCCAGAATTTGATAGAACTTTCCAGAATGATGAATGACACAAGAAAAAATCCATTAATACAAATCTTAGACAAGAACTTGACCTAACAAGGCCTAACCATGACATGCATTCTGTAAAACACATAGTGAACATGTAGTCTACAGGTCATAATTACTTATCTGAATATAGGGGTCTCATACTTATATGAGAATCGTCAAGAAGGTTTGATGCCCTCTCATAATAGCTGAATTATCATCTATTAGGTCATACATTCATTAGCCATTCATTTACCAAACAAAACATGATGAGATCCATAACTAAAGTTTGTCATAAAACCATGCTTATAACCAACATATAACCAAAATAATAACAATGATAGAACAACCATCAAAGCCACATAATAACAATTATAAATACTCATGAAATACAAGAGGAAAAGAGATCTTATTAACATATTCAAAACCAACCAAATCAGACACTTTCACGTACCACCTAACCATATATTGGATTCAACCAAATCTCTCTTTTAGTAAATCATCCCTGTGCCATATTCCAATCATGAATGTGGGATCTCATGGAATAAAACAACCAAAACCAAACCAAACTAGGGCTTCTAGAGGCAAAACCACCTCAAACCTCATCTAATGATTCCACCTCACAACCCAACATCACTAACCATCACCATATCCGTCTCTACCCAAGTTGTTTAGAGCTCTAGAGCATTTGTTCAAACCTGTATCTAGGACTAGTAACTCAACCCACAAATGTCGTAAGGATCTAGAGTGTTTGTCCAACCAAGGCTCTAGGACTAGTAACTCAACCAATCAAGGGCTCCAGAGCATTTGTCCAACCAAGGCTTCCAGGACTAGTAACTCAACCCAAGTTGTTCCAGGGCTTCCAGAGCATTTGTCCAACCAATTTCTAGGAACTAATAACTCAAACCACAACCATAAGGAACATGAGAACCAATTGGAAACAACCAAGTGAGAAACCCATAACACCATGACTATCCAGGAAATGGAAACGCCAGAAAAACTACTATCAATCCAAGAAATCCTCCATGCCAATGACATATCATAACCAAACAACCACATGCAGATACCATGCATGCCAAAGCTAATAAGGAAATCATACATGCAACTCGATACCTGCAAAGAAAACCCATTGTAGTTGTTGATCCCACTATCCCTTTACACTTTCCTGCTCTTGCTTTGCCTTCTTTCTAAAAATCCAAAGTATGCCAAAAATACTCCAAGAGTGCTCCAAGAAAACTCTAAGTCTGCAAGAGTATGAGAGAAAGAGAGAATAGAATGGAACTCCAAGCTAAAACTGACAAAAGGTTGCACTGAGAAAAGTTGTGTACTGATCCTAAAAAGACTTTTTATCATTGAGGCCCCTATTTTCTTCATTTTCCTTCAATTTTCCTCATACAATTATGCAACCTTTCATCTTCTTTTTCTCCTAATTTCCATTATTTTCATAAACAAAATCCCAATTAATGCCACTTTTACTTTGACATTTCCTTTGCCAATTTCCATAGACATTAATTAATCACAATTGATCCCAATCACTATGTTTTTTCCCAACATTCAACTTGGAATACGTGTCTCATGACCTTGGCCTTATTTTTCATTTATTATCTTTATTACATGGATTTTTAACTGAAGTTGTTATAGAACTTTCCCCCTCGGGGGAACACCGTCCTCGGTGTTCAATGACACCTATAAACCAACAAAAAAAATATTTCCCATGGAGCTTTTTAACGCAACTCAATGCAACATTTACATCATATCCTTATTTTGAAAACATAACCAACATATGATGAACACCATACCACTTATTGGAGCTTTATAACACAACTCAATGCACTATTTACATGCATATGCATATATAAATATAACCAAAACACAACATCAAAAAATATGCCAAAAGACATCCGATCAACTAGAAATAAATAAGGATATATAGCCTGCATCTAATCATCCATATCTCATGTAGTTTCATCGGGCCTAAAGTGCTTCCACTACACTTTAACTTGCTCAATTGCTCGATTCTAGAGCATGAGAATCTTTCGCTGCAAAATGAACTGAGGTTCCGACTGGAATTTCTCTTCTGGTTCCACTTGCAATACAAACCATTCAATTGCATGATCAACATATTTCACATACTTCTTAAGCAATGACACATGGACAACATCATGGAATTTCACTGTCAGAGGCAGTGCAAGTCGGTAGGCTACTGGTCCAATTCTCTCAAGAATCTTGAAAGGCCCGCAATATCGAGGTGCCATCTTGGCACATGATCCAATCCTGAAGGATATATTCTTGGGCTTGATGTGCAAGTACACCCGTTCCGCAACATGAAACTCCTTAAACACCCTATGATGATCTGCATAGCTCTTTTTTATGTCCTGTGCTACCTTTAGATTCTTGTTGATTACCTGCATTTCTTGTTCCATCTCTTCCAACATGTCTAGTCCAATCAATACCCAGTTCACTGGATCACTCATATTGATAGGAGTATTACAAATTTGCTTGTAAAGTACCTCAAACAAACTCATCTTCAAATATTCATGATACCCATTGTTATATGCAAACTCTGCTAGTGGAAGATACTCTTCCCACTTTCTCTACTGATGCATAACATACATTCTCAACATGTCCTCCAAAATCCTTTTGATCCTCTCTATATGTCCATCCATCTGCAGATGATAAGTTGTACTGAAGGCCAATTCTATATTCAAACCCACAAATAACTCCTTCTAGAATCTAAAAGTGAACTTGGCATCATTGCATGACATAATATTCTTTAGAACACCATGCAAACTCACTATATCTCTGATGAAGACCTGTGCTAGCTCACTAATTGAATTCATCGATTTCACTGGAATGAAGTGAGATACCTTTGTTAATCTATCAACCACAACTATGATATAATCATGTTGTCTATATATCCTCAGCAAACCTGTAATGAAGTCCATGGAAATGACCTCCCATTTCAACTATGGAATTAGAATTTGTTGTAATAACCCACGTGGATGCTTGCACTCTGCTTTTACCTATTGACAATCCAAGCATCTTGCAACAAAATTTTCCACCTATTTATTCATATTCAAACAATGGTATAACTTCTTAATTGTTTTCAATGTCTTCTAATATCCCAGGTGACCTAAATACGACTTAGCGTGACATTCTGTTATAGACATATTTGGGCACTGCAACCCCAATCACATATGTCCATAAACCAAGGGCTTCTAAACCCCTAAAAGTGTTGTTTCATACCCTAAAGGAACAAGGTTAGCTGATTACAT